>PNEQ01038155.1:0-16147 GCA_003012365.1 Medauroidea extradentata | reverse complement strand
ATTACAATAATATTATAAAACATGAATTGGGATTGTCTCACACTGAAGGCAATGCTCATTAACCTTTATACTTCTAAATTTTCCGGTACTAAGAATTTTCAAAAATATTTTTAAATTTTTCGCTACATTCTTGTTGCAGTGCCAAAGTGACGTTTTGTAGTTAGTTAAAATAATTTTGTTGTAAAAGCTCATCAAGTACAATTGCGACTGTTTTTGGTCAACTCGCGAACACAGAAGATGCATGGAAATAGTGTTTTTGCTCATGTCAATATTAGTGGAGAAACACTAATGTTGTAAGAGACTACTTGTTTTGTAGGACTTCAAAGGATGTAATTATCTTCGAAGCACAATTTTCGTTTAGATGATTAGTGATACAAATTTTTGTTAAGTGCATAAAAATAAACTTGTCGGAGAACACAAAGCATAATAGTTTGACCACATTTTGTGTAAACAGTTCAGTTAGAAAAACCTCATTCCAATATCACCATTTGGAAATTGCCAACACTTATTGATAACATTTGCAATTATGTAACTGCAGATGTTCATTATTCACATAAGGCTTATGTGTGTACAGACGGTCTACAAATATATTCTAGTAGATTCAAAACACAGGTTAATTTGCACTGATTTTCTCATCGAGCAAGTAGCATAACTACATGATATTTCGATTTTAATGAGGAAAAGTGAAGGTGAAGAGGATTAAAACATTTTCGAATAAAAAAAAAGTACGAAAGTAACTTATATAAAAGAAGAAAATAATTCTACATATGTTACATTTCAACTATGTCAATACTGCTAAACTATTTCATTTATTACTCTATATAAAATAGTCAAACCATATGTGGGACAGTCGAGAACTTACATCCATAATCTCCTGTGATGCAAAAAACCGTGAATATAAATATTTTGCTACTGCTACCTTGGTATCCTCTACGTACTGGTGTGGCAGAGGCGGGAGCAGCATTAAGAAACAAGTAATAAAGTGTCTCAGTTATATTAAGATTTAGAATACTACCTTTTACCTGTGGCTTCGCTTGCGTGGATCTAAATGAGTAAAGAAGATTTGTAAATTGTATGTGCCTATGATTGGAGACCTAGTTACAAAAACTACAGAGCAAGGTTACAGTGCAGTATATAAGGAAAGTACTGCAGGCAATTTTGTTTGTCAAGAACAATAGAAACATTGCATTACATTACTCAGTTCATAATTTTATTTATTCTTATAATTTACATGTAAGTAAGTTTAATGTTATAAATGCGACAGATGTTACCACCGGCTTTGCCTGCTTGTGTTATGCAATTTAAACTAAGAAGTTATGAAAACTCATTAGAATATAAATGATAATTGTTTTAAAATTTATTATATAAAATATTTTTGGGTAAAAACTTACATCAAGTAAATAAGTAATAAGTAAACGCGTATTTAGTATAACTCAGGTTATTTAATTAAGTAAGTGTAATAAGAAATAATAATAAGCTGTTAACTATACACAAGGAAACAACTTGAAATCCGATAATTATTATTCAAATTGTGTGGTGTAATTACTGTAATGATAACTATCTAAAGACATACACATATACCTAAACGGGAAAAATTAATAAAATTCGGCTAACTTTAAATCCTACAGAAAAGGTGCATTCTTCCTCGATAAAAAGTATATTTCATTTCATTTCCGGATCTAGAAAATCTTATACCAAATTTCACCAAAATCCGTTCAGCCGTTAGCGTGAGAGGACAAACCAACAAACAAACTTTCGTATTTATAGTAGTTTTCATATGCTTTGTCCTGAGGTTTAAATAAGGTTATTATAAGTATCTTGTTTTGAAGAATACTAACAAGTTAAAATAATTAAATAAAAAAATATACGAACAATTTAAACTAAATGCTCGAATACATTCGATCAGAAACACACGTGCGGCAATATATACTATAGTAGGCAGTTAAGTTGGCGTCTGAGCTCCCTAGTGTTGTTATCAGGACGGCAGGGCAAAGAGTAACTGATATCCTACTGTCCAGGACCACCTGCCAGGTTGATACTAGCAGGGCGGAAAACATTCGGTGCGCTGCGTCATCACTACCTAAGTGTAACATATTTGTGAGTTGCAGCAATTGTGCTCGGGAATACGTATATACCTTTCAGGACATGAGAAAACTATTATAATCGGCTACGTTTTACTTCTGTCCGTAAAAATACGCAAGGTTTCGAAAAATAAAAACTATTCAGTCAACCAAAATTAATGGAAATTTTGTTGTATTAAGGCAAACCTGAAAATAAAATATATTAAACCTACTACGGGACAATAGTCAACGAATACATGTCAGACTAACTGACAAGATCATTACGCCTACGGTATCTGCTTCGACACACTTCATCAACATATTGTTTTAATTCTACATAAACTGTAAGAAGATGTACAATGTATGTGTTTCTAATAATACTTGGCTATGAAAAGGGCCTGCAGCACGTCATACGACACATTAAATTACAAGTAAAATAAATAAAAACAAGCTTTTTTAAAAAAATAATATTATAAATTAAAACAAAATTTTTACATGCATATTCTACGTTCAGAATAATCCCTCTCTTGGTAATTCATCATAATATGGGCGCACGTAGATAGAGAGGTATAAAAAATATATTTTCAAAATACTATTTATATACACACATATATAAGTACATAAATGTTTAAGATTGAGGCGCTATCCATTATATAAGTTACTAATTTCATAATTTAATTTCTTACTAAGCCACAAAACTAAAGCGCCTCGAGCGTTTATATGTATATATATATATAAATTGGTATATATATATTGAAAGTATCTGTATTTATACACAGCCCTAGAAGTTAGCTATCTACGTACACATATATTATAATGATGAGTTACCAAGAGAGTGGTTGTTCTGAACCTACAACATGTATACTATACCTATACCTGTACTTATATGACAAACGTTACTTAAAAATATTTTTTACTTTTTAATTCACATTTTTAAAACAAACTTCTTTTTTACCTTCTTTTTCTCTTTTTAGTCCCAAATCACTGGAACTTATTTATTGGTTTGTCGTACTACTTTACACAAGTCACTGCAATTTAAATAGGAAAAAAACTGAATTTTTGGTTTAAGTTCACGCAATTTTAATCACATAATGAAATTCGTTTAATGTAATACATAATATTGTATTGACACGGAACTTACATAAGTATGTGAAATTTGAGCTCAATCAGATACCAACAAATGGTGAAAAACGGTTTGAAAATTTTGAAACGGTCACCTGCTTACATACGAGCATTGCAAGTTACGCAAAAGCTTGTAATAATGAAACACATAGTTTAAACCCTTGATACAATTAATTTTGATTAATTTTGTCGATTATACATTCGCAATACAGGAATGAACACATAAATATAGTAAATGCAGTGTATTAATTGCAAATGAAAAATAAATAATGAACTCGATATGTTAGAAAAAATAATTAACTGTGGCAAAATGTTATTTAAAACTCAATAAGATTTTTTTCACGTTAACGACGTGTTTTTAACATAACATTGTAAAACGAACTTCAGAAATCAAAATCCATTTAGAATTGAAACATAACGATTTTCACGAGTTTGTTATTATAGCTTTTTATAGCACAACTTTTGGCCAAATACAAAAATGTTTATCACTTGCAAATTTATTGAACCCTTGCAACAGTTTTTAAACTCGGGTTTTTAATTATTTTCAACACTGCGACAAGAAGAGCTAACAAAACGTATGTGACAGATTTCTGATGAATCTGACCTTATAAGGAGAAAGGGAGTCAAGAATATATTCACTGAATGCAAAACAAGTAATTAAGACTATCTACGCTATCATAATGTTACTTGAAATTATTACAGACTTTATGTAGGTCACTACACATAATTAAAAAAGAATGGGTTCTCCCACTGAAAGGTTTTTGCTTAGCATTGAATTTGGTAGCACGCACAAATAAATGTATGAATTAATAAAAAAAGACGCTCTTGCCAACCAGGTTATGATAGCTGCCAACAAAGGATTTTCTTAATGTCAATCTAGATGTAGGTAAATTTATTGTTTAACTTAATAATTTTTATTCAGTAATTGTGCGAAATATGTTAACGTTATTTAAACAATAATTTATACATTCCTCCTGAAAAACCGAACCACAAAATTCTTAACGACATAAGAATCTGCGGTTGTCGAGCACTTGCCTTAAACCTAGGCGATCCGAGTTCTATCCCTGGTGTTCGACCTCCGGATGTATGCATGTAGGATAGTGTCGGACGATGTCGCAGTTCGGCTGATTTTTTTTCTGGGGTTCTCCCATTTTCCCACCCTTGCATTCCGGCACTTCTCAATGCTCATCTCATTCACCTTCGTATACTCTGAATGCCTTTTATGATAATATCCTTAAGTTATGCAATAAACTAAGTAACAGTTTATAAAATACTTTATGTTGACATTTTCAGTATCTGTTTTTTCCTGGAGTGGTTAGTGGTTGGGTGGTAGTTCTTTGCTGACTTGACGAATCCTGACTTCATATCTTTCTCTCACACCCGTGTACTTTGCTGCTCTTGCTGGTTGTTCTCTGCAGAGGCTCAAGCATTTACTTGTTGTTTCTTCATCACAACACTGAATAACGGTTTTTATTATTTCCCACTCTCTGGTATGCATCTCCTTCCCGCGCCTCTGCATGTTACCACCTTCGCCGTACATTTTCGGGTATACACTGAGGGTCGATATTTTCCTAACGGCTACTACACGGCTGTCGACTGTGTGTCGTCTTCTTATCTCCTCTTCTTCCCCTGTCCCGCTGTCCCCGCACCGCCGCGCTGTGAGAAGCCAAGGTAACTGCCTACTTTAATATATGTGTATAAATTCTTCAGTGCATTCAGCAAAAAAATAAGTAATATTTAATTCAAAATTTTGATTAAATTCGGTTTTCTCGCTCGATTCAGTTGAAAATAAATACACGTATTATTCCATTATGTTCTGAGCTGACGATTTGTGAAGACAGAGTTTCTTATCTAAGCATGGAATACATCATCTTCAACAGTTATTCGACACTAAATGTTGCTGAAAACTCATGACGCAGACAAAAATAAATCGGCAGCTGTGGATTCGTCTCAGAGTGTAAATAGCGATTTGGACATTGCAGACGTAATGTTTATGTGATTATCTTGTACCAGAATTTTAAAGCCCTCTCAATGAGGGTAAGCAAAGTTCCTAAATTAAGATTTTTATTCCATATGTCTTTACTTTTGACGAAAATAATAGCACATAAAACAATTATAACGGAGATGCTGGAGTAAAGAAGAGCGCAGGGAAAATTAATGATTAATACTATAAAATTTAATGTCGGAGATTTCCTAGAACTGTTTAATGTCGGTGTCAGAAATGAAAAATTCTTGTACCAAGGTCGTAACGAGATGACGTGATCAATTAAGATGCTAATTACCATGGCTCGCAAGTTGCAACTAGTATTTACACGCTGTCACAGTTGTGCGAAAATAAAGGGTCCAAATACCTGTGTACAGGTAAGATCCACCTCTTTCATTGGGTACCGATGAGTACACTTCGGTGAGTTCACAGTCACGCAGTGCCGCTCTCGAAGTACAGACGTCAAGCGTCGCTCTAGTGAAAACATAGTGTAAGATTGAATCCGTAGACTTCCACTGTACCAGAAATCCGAGCTGCAGCTGTTCAAACATAAACATAGGACACACAAACCTAATTTAAAATATGACTACTGGAAATGTAACCAGCATATTCAGTGTTTTAAACATTAAAACTGTACCGAATTCCCTGAAAGCCGATACTAGGGTGTTACTCCTTTCTTTATAATGTTCAGAAATTAAGAGACAGGAAACTATACAAGAGTAAAAATGACCACATACATTCACCACACTACAGATCTCAACAACAACATTTATGCTTATATTAAATTTGTGACAATTTTTATTTGTGAGTGTTAGAAATATGTTCACTTCTTACGTCCTTACACATGCTCGAGAAGACTTCTCAAATAGACGTTATACAAAACATAAAATAATTTTATTTTGGGGCTTGACTAATTACTCACGGATATGTAGAAGCAAAATCTGCACGCAGGATCAGGGCTTAGCATACATTGATTCTACCACCCAAGCGGCAGTGAATAATATGTTACAAATTATCTAGTTAGCTTATGAAAGTGGCAGACGGGATCTCCGAGCCGAAATATGCCAAGACATTTGAATTTTGTATGTTCAGTGGCATTTAATTTCAACTATGATTAGTGGTGCAGATACAGCTTTTGTTTTACGGTGGTACAAAACTCAAGCAGTGGAAATTAGTCGCTCCCAGGCAATACGCATTTGATTCATTTTTATTTCTACAAATGTTCACGAACATACGTGTGCATTTACTACCCATGCAGTTATTAGTAATGGTGAAGAATAACTTGGGATTAAACATATAATTTTATTGGGAAATACTGAGTTCTGAACTGTTACCATAGTTTCAAAGTAATGCTAACTTGTATCTGCCACTTCGTACATTAAACTATGCTATGAACGATATTTAATTCACTCCTGCGAAATCATACTCAAAGGCTGTTCATGGTAAAGTGAACTTCTTTGTAGATTAACTTATCAACTATAAAAATAATTTTATGCTTTAAATTGGGGTATCATGCGTTTGGTGTCAAGTACCGTAAAGAATATATATATACATTTATATAAGTATAAAAAATATTAATATGTTGTCTGACGCATTAACTGTCAGGTATGTCAAGTGTGCAGCATATACATGAAAATATGGTGGGGCAAAACGTGGCAGCGCGGAAGGCAGTACAGGATACCGAAAAAAAAAATAAATGTTTCTAAAATGGTTAATATTGTCTCTGAAATAATTTTGCACCATTTAGAAATTTCAGAATATTTTGATTAGTTTTTATAAATATTTTTGCTATAATTCATAACGTTTAATAAATTATCAGTATTATTAATTGTATAAACGTTGAAGTCCTTAAAGTTTTAATAAAAATCTTTAATTTTTTTAAATGTACTTTTGAAAATGTATTGAATATAGAAATACATATTTTTATTATTAAATTAAACTATAGCACAAGTGAAGGATAATGTGTTTAATAATGGGTAAAAAAAATGCTATTAGTTTACCTTTTATATAATTTTTAAAAATTCTTTCTTTCGAACATATTTAAATCACAAACACGTTCTTTCTCTGAGTGGCATTGCAACGAATGACGAGTACTCATGCTAAATATACTATATAATTAAATTGAAAACCACGCGAACGTAGTCGCGGGCAACGACAAGTATAGTATTTAGTCTGTACGATGGTGTTTCATTTCATTGCAGACTTGCAACAATTTACCATACGAAAATATAAAACTTTTTAATAAGCTTCAATACAAAAAATATCGTTTAATGTTGTAAAGTAGTACAAAAATATATATAAACATATTAACTCAAAAACGTCCAATAATTAAAAACTGTAGACATTCAGCTCTAAACTACACAAAAATTAAATCTGGTCTGATAAGCTGCCAAAATAAAAAGTCAGGTTACAGTCTGTTCAGAATTTCTTGCAATACAACAAAAAATAAAATTCGTTGCTTCTCATTTATTGATCTAGTTAAATATGGCAAAATCTATTAAACGCGAAATAGTGGTGGAAAGCTGTCTAAACATACAATTTGATTACTATATGTCAATTTGCTCCTTAAATATGAAATAAAACCATTTTGTTGCAATGCTGTCATATCGTAAAAAATGGCGTTAACTACAATATTTAACTAGATAAAATTTAAAGTTTGTATTGTGACGTGATCTTTGAAATAAGGGAAAGTAAAATCCTTAGCATGACATTTTATTAAAATAGTTAAAGTAGTTCACGAAACATGACAATGTTGATAAATTCTAACAGTATTGTTTAAAAATTGTGGACTTACATAACTGAAATCCACTTGTAAGCTTTAATTACAAACTGTCAGAATATTACATTTGGTAACCATAAGTCAAGTAGTTCTCAAAATATGACAAAACACATAGATTCATGTCTTGTTGCACTAAAACCTGAATGCCTGACAACACTGACTCTTCAAAAAAATTCAAAGATTTGTAGATGACCTGTAAAAATATTCAATATTAGCTTTCCAAAATTTCGGCAGAATTTTTTTTTTTTTTTTGCCTATCGTGCTGTGTAATTAAATTTCGGATCTACAACAGTATACTCTCCCACATTCAGTGCTTACCAATCTTTATAATTTGGTTAGAATCGATCAATCGATCATATGGTTTCGGAGATACGGTACAAATTTCTAACTGAAACCGATGCGGTTTTGAAAATAAGCATTTTGCACTATAAAGTAAACGACATTTTAGTGATTTTGAAAGGTATTATATTTGTACCACATGTTATGAAATACGGTCATAGAGTTCAATACACAAACACAACACTCAAAACCATCTGGGGTGGATCCAACTGTAGGTTTTTTGGGGGGCCTTCCTTCCCAAAAAGCAGCAATGTTCACAATCAGAGTCGTAGAAGTGGTGGTCCTGGGGCCCTACACAGAAAAAAAATTAATTTTTAAGGGGCGAAATGATGTCATTTAATGCATTACCTAACCAAATAATTTAATATACAACTTTAAATACTTATAATATTTTACAGATAAACTGTACATGAATAGTAAAAAAAAAGGGGGGGTGACACTTAGCTACCATGGCACCACCCTTGAACACAACACACCTAGAAACGCATAGACACGTAATCTCATAAGCATTCAAAAATAGTCTAAAATAGTGAATTTTTAGACTGCAACAAAGTGTTAAGATCGCTTCCTGCTTGAGAGCCATGGCGACAGCACGGATACGGATTAACTTGTATTTTATTCAGCGGAGCTCAGGAATGTTTGATGATATAGCTCTCAGACAAAATCCAATTTCTGAATTTAGAAGAGGAGATAACTACAGGAATAACAAGAAGTTACCAGCATAAATGATAAACCTACTTTGCTTAAAGTGGGTAAATATTAACCCTGAAGGTTAAAATCGTTGACACATATCTGTGAATATTAAATAATAATAATACTTTTTAATAAGACATATGAAAAATGAAATACACATAAAATTAGTCGGCTTACTGTGGAATATACCCAAGCATAGTTTAATTAGAATGAAGGAGGCATTTTCTTACATGTCTTTAGGATAAAAATGGCTGCAGATTTCAAAATAATAAAAAGGAATTAATAATACATGCAAAAGTCCTGTTAACTAACTAGAATATGCGTGTCGAAATAAATGAACTTTGGGAAAATATTTTCCAAAATATGTCATATTACGCAAAAATATGTCATAACTGACATAAAAATTAACGAAATATGGAAAAGACATATCAGCTTTGTACACTACCTAGTATATGCGTTCTAAGTGTGATAAAATCCCAATGAAATTTTCTTAACACGTATGGAACAATAGACAACACTATAAGTAGGGCTATCACTATGTAATACTATGCTAAAATATGAAGATGGCCACCATTTTAAAAATTTTACACAGAATGAACGAAATACATAAAATTAAAATCAGTGTTGTATGAAGTATATGTATTTGGTGAAATTATAAAAAAGTATTTCCAGTAATATGTCATACTTGCTAAAAATATAAAAATTGCCGCCATTTTAAAAATATGAGAAGGGCATAACTAAGCCATACATATATAAAAGGCAAGTCAGCCTTCTAAGTACTTTATATTTACAAAGTTTTATGAAATTCGGTCGGCTGGTTCAAAAGTTTTAGGTGACACACATACACAGACACACACACATACACACATACAAATGTGATCTCATAAGCCTACCTTTTCCTTTGGAAAGTAGGCTAAAAATGTAGGAAACCATTTTTAAGATTACATAATCGAGACTTTAACCTACTTTACGAAGGAAAAAAAGGCTTATGTGATCACCTTCCAATCTATGTGTCTGCGTATATGTGTTTGTGTCCGTGTGTGTGTCCCCTTAAAAGTTTTGTGAACCAGTCAACCGAATTTTGGTCATAATGTGTAGACATATAGCTTTCAGTATCCTGACTTGAATGTTATGTTGGCGACGGTGGTGCCCGGAAGTGTTGGCGACGGTGGCGCACGAGCGGACTTTGGTGGAACTTTGTATCGCTCACTGGCGCGATCTGGTTCTTTTCTTTTCGCTTGCCTTTTAGTAGCATTTTCTCTTAGTATCCCTCTCTCTTCTTCCCCTCATATCCACCTAACCACGCATGCGCGCTGCCGAGCATCTGGGCCCAGTCTCGTCGGCGTTTGTGTTTGGCTCTTACTATCCCTGCTTGTGTCCTCCTGGTGAAAAGGTCTTTTCTGACACACACTTGAGTTTACTAGGACAAGCCGAACATAATTTAGCTTGTATATCCCTATCCTTGCTTGCACCAGAGCTACGAGGGGAACTTGTAAAGTAGGCTTGAATATTCTACTTGAAGGCTTCTCGAGCTCTCGTGAAGGAGACAAATACTTGTTCCATCACATGATGTAACAAGAAGGTGAGTTGGGCGGCTGGGTGGAGGTGTCTCGTCCTCCCACGCGCTGTGCTGTCGCCCTGTGTGAGGTGTCCCAGCCTTACACGTGAGGAATTTTTCATTACTGGCTGCATCGACCACCAGCATGCAGGCTCACCACAGTCGCTGCTAGCCTAGAGGCCACCTACATTACTGCCCATGTCTGAATCTGTACGACGCTGCACTCCAACACTATATAAATTATACTAAAAATGGTATTAGGGTACAAAGTACAGTACATAAACATGTCTGCTTAACTTACGAAACTAAAATTAAGTTTGACATCCGTCCACAGGGACGCCTGATTTGAAACGAAAATATTTCTTGACTGGTTGAATTTCAGAACATAGTACCTTATGTCCACGATAGGGAATAGATGGTCACGTGTCTAGAAATCCCACTTGCAAATCACGGATTTTCGATACTTTAGTAACGGTGTTCCGATTACGCATACATGTGACTCAAGTTTCCCCACAAAACCACATAGCTATTAACGAATGCGTATGTACCAGTAAGATTACGTTAAGTTGCAGTAAAACCTATATCTTGTGCAAAACGTGAAAACCAGGTGTTTGTGCCCATACATATACAAGATGAGTCAGAACGGTGTGCATTACATTTACGTCCTACTGATATTTTATAGATATAACTAGAATTATATTCAAGTTTGTCCGTAATGGAAACTAAATATTAAGAATGCAACCTGGAAATCAACTTTAAAATTTTAATTATTTAATTTATAAAAATTCTATATATTTCACTCTTTGGACACTGCGGTGTACTGGTCTCATCCTATTTCGTCTCTAGGTGTCGGTGATCTGTGGTCCTGCCTTCACACGAGAATGAGCCCTTCGTTTACTTCATGTCTTTCTATTAGGTACTCAAACCTTCGAGACTCTGTCCGGAGTCTAGCTTGAATCTGCAGTAGACAATTTGTCCAGAAAATAAGTTTTTGAAGAAGATATAATCAAACGAATATGCTAATTTTTAAACGCTCGCCAAAACGCTCCGACGCACTCCGTGACTCACTAGTCATATACCTTTGGTCGTGGCACTTTTGACATAGCAGTTATATGTATTTTGGGAAACAAAAATTTTCTGAAGTATTATTTTTAAATTTGAATACGAACACAGCATGAAAGAAACACATAACATTCAAGTCAGCTTTGTATGTAGTGTATTTGTACAAAGTTTGATAAAATTCTGAAAAATATTTTCTAGGATATGTACTACTATGCTAGTAACATAAAAATAACCGCCCTTTTGAAAATATAAACACAGGATGAACCAAATACACAATGCCCGGCATTTTGAAAATAAGATAGGGGTGTAAACGAAACATATAAAAGACAAGTAAGGTTGCTAAGTGCTGTAAGTGTAAAATGTTTGATAATGTTCGGGCCAATGTTTCAAAAGTTTTAAGGGGGAGTGGACATACAGACACACATACATACACAACGAGACACAGGCACATAGACAAGAACATGATCTACTAAGCCTATTCTTGCCTTCGGAAAGTATGGGGGCCACGTTAGTCGAGGGGTTAGACCTCACCCCCGACACCACCACCCCTCCCATAATTCAACCAAGGCCGATTCGGTTTCGATTCCCGGCGAATTCAGTCCCTGGATTTCCGCATGGGGCAATCGTGCCGGATGGTACCATTGGTCAGCGGGTTTTCTCGGGGATCTCCCGTTTCCTACACCCATTCATTCCAATTCTGCTCCATACTCACCTCATGCCGACCTCGATGTAAAACACTGACCAAAATCTCTCACTCACCCACTTCTTCGGAAAGTAGGCTAAAAAAGAGTCAAATACACATAAATAACACACATAATGTTACATTGTATTACTGTGCACAAGTTACACTCCTCAAATACCCGACCAAAAAACGAAGATGTGACCTGATTACTGGTAGCTAAGCTGGGTAGTACATATTAATCGCTTAAATCAGTTATTGTCTAAACATAAATTACAGGTTTAGCATACAGGTATTAAAATAAATTATTTAGTGTAATTTATGAATGCTGTTTTCAAGGAAACACAATAGTGTACTTCTTTATCAATTAGGGTTCATTTCCGACCATCCACTGCGTTACGGTGTTATTTAGACCAGTATGCAACGTATTTAGCAATTCGTATACCTGGGACATATTTCCGTGACTGAGTCTCGAAAACAGAGAAGCTATAAGAGCAACAATGACTTGCCCATCTAATGTCATATCGTCATTATCCACAAGGCACTGACTCGGCATGCAAACTTTCCGTAGTTCGGTTTTTCTGTATGACTTTTATAAGCTATTCCGCGGCAAATACAATTTATTGTATTTATTTAATAGATTATAAGAAATAAATTATTAAATATAGTTTTTAGGACTTGACGTCTGGTTTTATAGTATATGCGCTGTTTTGAAAGCAGGCTTATGATTTTGTCATTATCAGAAATTAGTTTTATTCTCGGATAAAATTATACTATTAGCAAACCATTGCAAGTAATTATTTTGTTATTATATACTTAGATGTTAGGTCACAAAATGTGTTAATAGAACATAAGCACAATACCATTTTCATGTTAAATACCAACATTAGAAGAAATATCAAACAATACTTTTTTACGTATGTTAATAATGGTTTTCTTAAATACATGTAGAGTGAATGAGAAAGTAATAGTAACATTCACCACAAGTTAAATATTCGTGTTAGAAACAATTAAAATTTTAGTTGTAGGTATAATTTATTTTTCGTAGTATTTTAAAGTTGTAAATTTAGTAATACTGACTGTTTAATTTGTCGTTTAGTACTGAAACATAAACAAATATATTTAGAAAGGTTTTTGGTTCCAACATGAATAAAACTGCTAAAGCGCCGTCATTTTACAGACTCAGCCACAGAGCACAAGGGCGTATTTTGTGTTTAAAAGTTGGAAACATTCGAAGCCACAAACTCTCCAATTTTAATAGACCAGAGTTTAATAAATTTATGTGTCTTAATACTTAGCATTTGTATTTGTATGTAGTTTTATTTTCTATACAGTTTACATTAAATTTTGCAACGACGGAGGTCTACACGAAAGCAAACACTGTGCCGTAATTGAACGAAGTCTTTTGCGGAATTTCTTTACTGTAAAGTTGTAAATACGGAAAAATGTAGCAATACTTGTCAAGAGAACGTTATATTTATGTGTAATGAAGTGTTAATTTAGAACAGAAATCAAACACTGCGCGGGCAAAACGACCAGGGTTGGACTGGTCCTCTGGAAGGATGCTGCATACTTTGGATTTTCGAATGGTGCTTAAAAAAAGTTCTACACAAGAAAATGTTTTTACGCAAAACTCACATAATATTAGGCCTATGATGCATTTGAGAATATGAAGTACATGTAGTGGGAATACAACATCCCTTTCTCAGAATTTAATAATAATAATAATAAATAAAGTGTTTCTAAAGCGTCTCAAAACTTTGAACAATTTACGAACAAATTCCTTCCCCTACAAAGGCTAAACGAATTCATAAGAGGCATATAAATATTTTCTTACTTCAGCAGAAAAACATGTAATTGTATGTTGTAATTGATTTAATTAAAAATAATGTTACAAAAAAGTTAGTCAATTATTTTCCACACAGAACCTAAAACACAACTAGTAGAGTTTTTAACACCAATTGCCAAATAAGTATTCGTGATGCCATCAAAAAACAAAACAGGAAATTGTGTCGTCATCGTGCACCAAAGGGGTTTGAAAATTTAAACAATAGTTTTAAGACACTTCTAGGAACTCGAAGGTGTCCTATTCGTTTACATTGTCTTCAACTTTAGTCAATTACCATATCATCGCCAATAGCTAGCTACAAGCTTGTATTCTTGCGCTACATCATCAAGAATGCTTCCAAATTTTCATTTATCAGATTGGAACCCTAAATTTCTTTGAACTCTCATAACTGACGTAATTTAAATATGTTACAAGATGATATAAACTATAAACATACTATGTCCTCTAAATAAGTGTCCATGTTAAAATCCCGGATTTCATTGCATGCGAATTTTATTCATGTCTTACAATGATCTTCTATGATCTTTGTATTTCATTTTGTAGAACTTTCACAGAGTTTTTATTTTCTGAATCAGAATCCATATCAGCATCCCAAGTAAATCCTTCAATCAGACGTTGAGAACGTGTGGATCATTCTTGAACAAACAATAGCAATTTTATTAATAATGTTTATTAGTAAGTCACATAGATTTTCAATTCTTTTAAAGGTGCACCTATAAATTCAGAGACGTTTTAAGACAGATTTTATATCAGAAAATTTGTTCATTATACTTTGTTAAGCTCGTCAATAATGACAGCAAAAACATTTATCTTGAATTTTTTCTTTTCTGTTACGCCAGTTTCGTCGTCGAATTTCCTAATTCTCTTGCTTGGTACATCCAACTCAGAACAAAGTTGTTCTGCTTCCGCAGAATGGTGGTGGTTTATCTTCTCATCTAAACGTTATAACGTAACATACACGAGGTTTCTGCAGCAGTTAATACCTGATCGAACTGGTCCCTCATCTCCTTCAACCATTTGTAGCAGTAGAAGTGAACCCATACCTGCAAGACTGTGCGTAGTCGATTTTCATTATTTAGATTTTATGAGAAAGATGTTTCGTGATTTATAATCTCAACAGAAGTCCTATGGCACCGGCATTATCTTAATATATAAAATGAAGTGTCCTGACTCACTCACTCACTCACTCATCAAAGTACAGCCCAAACTGCTGGACCTAGAACCAATACATTTTGAGGGAAGCTTCTCCTTGGCCCGTAGGCACACTAAGAATTGATATTCTGAAATTCGATAACTAAGGGGGTGAAAAGGGGTTAAATGTATTTCCGAAGAAATGTCGATAGAGCTCGAACCCGACGGCTTATCACTGTGGTTTTTACTTTAAAAGAACACTCATAAAATTCACATTAGCCATTTTACGGATTTTTCGAAATTTAATATTAAATTGGGTGCAAAGATCTTAAATGTGTTTTCGAATAACTATCGACATCTATCGAACCCTTCGGGATAGAGAGTTGGTATTCACTTCAAAATGTTGCTTACGTAAATACACAAAAAGTAGTTTTAGGATTATTTTTAAATTCAAGCATCAGGCAGTAAACACGGGCAAAATATGTCATTTATGAATCGTCTATATTACCGAAACACAATTACCTATCGTCGTGAATTTTACTTTAATTGGTTACGCATACAAATATCTGTGACAGGACTCGAAGACGTATCGAAATTCTTTAATTAAGGGGGTGAAAATACGTGAAATGTGTTTCCGATTATTCCCATATCTATCCAACTAACTGAGATATCGAAGTGCTCTTTGCTTTTGTTTTTTTTTTTTTTGTTTGATGCTTTTGTAAATATCCCATATACCATTAAATATATGATCCGAATTCGGTGCCACAAAGTGGTTGAAAAAAGTGTAAAATATACTTTCGATTCACTATATATATATATATATATATATATATATATATATATATATATATATATATATATATATATATTTTTATATATATTTTTTTTTAT
>PNEQ01038153.1:0-26585 GCA_003012365.1 Medauroidea extradentata | reverse complement strand
TTCCTAATAATTTGGTTGAACTTTCACTGAGTATGTTAAAATCTTTTGTCAACACATCTGGGGCTTTGGCTGTATGAGCTTGACTTGGATGAAAATAGATACATTTAGATTTTGAGTTGTTTAGGGTCAATTTATTTGCATCAAACCAATTTTTTAAGCCTGAGAACACATCCTTGATATTTTTTGTTAATACAGTTGCATTTTCTCCATTTATGATTATATTTGTATCATCTGCATATAATACAAATTTTCCTGCAGTAATGCTTGTAGGTAGATCATTTATGTACAATAAAAATAGGTACTCCTACAGTAATGTCACGACATTTGGACCTGACTTTGTGTATAAAATTTGTTGATCGGTTTGTGTATGGTATTTCTACCATTTGTTATCGATTTGATAGATATGACTCGAACCAGTGAAGAGCTACTCCCCTTATGCCATAGGTACTAAGTTTATTTAAAAGAATTGTGTGGTTTACACTGTCGAAGGCTTTGCTGAGATCACAAAATAGGCCCACTGACTATGTATATACTAATGATTGAATGCAAAGTTCTGAAGGGCCCGGAGAGACGTACACGTCGACCGTCCCGATCTGTCACGTCCCATACAGCACGATAATGTCGCATAAACGTCGCAGCAACGTCGCTCACCAAAAAGTTAAACGTCCCAGAAACGTTGCAAAACATCACAGTGACGTCCCAGCAACGTTGCAGGGATGTGTATTTGTCTGCTTTTTGTGACGTCGCATGGCAACCTCGCTGCGATGTCACAAAGCAACTTTGCTGCGACGTCGCACTGCAACCTCGCTGTGATGTCGCACTGCAACCTCGCTGCGAAGTTGCTGGGATGTCACTGCGACGTTTATGGGATGTCACACTTTTTGGTGTGCGACGTTGCTGCGACGTTAATGGGACGTTACCATGCTGTAAGGGAATTCACTTCAAAGAGCTTGGCATTAACATTTTCCTTTAAAAATACCTAATTGTAACAGACACTTTGTGTAAGAAATCACTGAGGGAATTAATTATGTTGTACCGCATTGTGATATGTTTAATATACCTTTGAACATGACACGAATGTAGACTGAGACATAACCTAAAAGTGATTCACAGGTGCACATCTTTCTTATCATTAATTTTGAACATATTTTGATACAGTCCGCAAAATTGTCTTCGTCTAAGGGCTGGAATACAAAAAAGAAAATTAAATTAATGTGCCTAACTGAAATTATAACCTATGAATATTATGTACCGGTACTTCACATACATATAAAACAATAGACAAATTAATTCATGTCATGAAGATTTTATATTTTAAATAAATACTTACTACAGTTACACAAGTCCTATAAACCGACTGAATTCATAGACTTTCACAACACTACACAATTTCAAATGTATTAATTGTTTCCCCATGTTCGCGAACAAAGACAACTACCACCATGAGTACTTAAGTACTATTTTACTTAACAATCATTAACACGATTTAAATATTTTTGAGACTTTAGAAATTTGTTCAGTTACAGTAATTATAAAGAATAAATTTTACGAATAATTATGAGAACATTTGAAAGAAAGAAATAATATTAACATTGTATAAACACTCATATGACTAAAAAGTAACACAAAGGTTTCTCTGCGACGTAGCATGTCCGTCACAAAGGCCAGGGTCAGAACTTGGTTGCATGGCAACGTCACAGTATGACTTCTGTGGAGTATAACCGAAATGCGACATTGCGACGTCCTTGCGACGTTTCTGTGACCAAGTGTGCTGTATGGGGTATTGCCGACTGGCGAGTCCTTCTGCGTACATGGTGCCGTGCAGCCAAAGCGCGGGGAGCATTCGCCGAACATACAAAAACACTCAATTACAAAAAGGGCAAAGGTCCAAAACACTAAAAATAAAGAATCTTGAAGATTAGAGTCCCAAATTTGTTTAAAGAGAAAGTCTACTAAAAATTCATGTACATTAAGTTCACTCTGAATTTTGAATTACAAGACGCTAAAGGAAATCGACACTGTAGAATTGTACAGCATTAATAATTAGACACATAAAACAGCACTGATATTAATTGGTTAATTACTACGTGAAAATGTTTGAGGGAGAAAAAGGTGAAGATGTTCGTGCGGCAAAGTTGGCTGCGTGGGCGAGTCCAACTTGCTGCGTGGCGCACTGGTATTTCTACGAGAATTGAGGTTGAGTACGACAAGTTATTACAGATAGATTACAGTAGCACACCGTTAATCCGGGATGGTTGGGGCCGAGACAATGACGGATTACCACATTTCACGGACTAACGATTGGAAGTCCGGAAGTGCTTGACAGACACGTGCGCAGGTGTGTATGAAGGCCAAGGTCGCGGACGTCGCATATCCTGACTCGCAATGGCCTTGGCGCTTGATTAAAACTGATGAAGAAGATGGATTTTAAAAAGTGTATTTACAAACGTTAATGATTAAAGCCTATTACGTTAATAAAATGTTACAATGTGCAAGCATACAGTTGTCACAAGAAAAATGATATATTTACTTTTTAGATACATGTGATATTGTTGCACAGTTGTTGCATCACTGATTTGTGACAACACTGTAGCGCCACTGGCTGGCTGTACCTTTTTTTTTATCTGCTGAAACACTGGCAAGCAACCACAGCCCTCACCCCCTCTATTTGGTTTTTTATCTCGGCTGGCCTATCTGTCGTCACGCACTTCGCCCTCCCCCTTACTGACTCACTCTGTAACGGTGTACACATTCGCCCCACTTTGCTGGAGCATTTGCGGACGTTTCAGTCCGTCCTCCGCAGCTGGTATCGTTGAGCGTGGCGTGGCTTGGCACCTTGCGCTAAACACATAATTACCTTGGCTTGATAAAGCGCAGCACATTACGATGCATTATAAAATTAACACAAGTCACTATGCTACATAAAATCTTACCAAACACTAAATAAAATGTTACTAAATGTCACTAGTGCTTGTGCCAGGTGACTCAGTTGGATTTTCACCTGGGACAGGTTCATACGCTGTCGGCCTACCGGAACATGATGTCACATTCATCGCCGCGAACATTTCTGTGATACACCTCTGCTTCCTGTGTTTCGGTTTCTCTTGAATAAGCTGGCTTTGCAACACGTACAAATTCATAATTTGTTGCGGCATGATAAATCTTCGTTTTTCAAGGTTGGAAGTAAGACGACGTGTGAGTGCAATGCAGTCGTCCTCCACCATCTCCCTCCGGGCCTTTAGTTTATACATTCAATTCCTCCCTCTACCCATTGTGCTTTTCTTTTGACACACTTGCTTCATTCTTAATCCTTCCTTCCATGCAGCCAGCGTGGAAGGGTTGGCCGGCTAGCAGAGTTTGTTTATCGGCATGCGCGACGCTAAATATTTACAAGCCCGGACAGTTTATACTTCACACATTTTTTATATTTTACCACTTTCAAAATCGTCCCGAATTATCCGATTTCCGAATTAGCGCATCACGGACTAACGAGGTTCTACTGTACACACATTAAACACAATTACCCCTGGCTTCTAAATACTTCTGCTTGTCGGTGGTATGATCCCTCTTGATGGGAATAGCATGGGAGTGCTAAAACAAGGTGTGCGTTTACAAGGTGAATTTACTTACGTTTCTGTCAAGGGGCACTTTCCTACCAATGGACGGCAGTCCTGAGGGGCCGATGCACACACAGGCTAAACTCGATGTCGCAGGGGCGGCGTCTAGGCGCCGCTATCTCGTTCGCGCACATGGTCGGGTGTGTTCACATATCCAGTGGCAGCATGGCCGCCACGGCCCGTTCCGTATCAGGTGGCATGATGCGCACGACGGGCTTAGAGAGAGAGTTGCGGAACCACCCATCTCAAACGCCCCCCCTCCAGGGAGCCCGTCTGTGCATCACGATGCCGCCCTCGTCTTACCTGCAGAAGGAGGGACTCCGTGGGCCGGCTGGCTGCGTACGGAGAAAGTATCTGCCTGGCTGGGGTGGCTGACGACTGTGAAGCGCCGTTGCCGCAGTCTGGGACCCCGATCCGTCATGGCAGGTGGTGCACCCAAGGTGCACTCCGCGACTTGGACGTGTCGAACGTCAGAGAGGCGGTGGGCCTCCCCCGTCCCATAGGTGACCTCCAGGGTCCAAGTCACCCGAGTCTGGCTACAGAGGTGGCCGTGGAGCTGGGTCCTGAACGGCCGTGGTGATGAGGGGTGGCGAAAGCACCCTGTTTCCCCTCTTTGTGCAGCGCTGTTGTCGGGTTGACCTGCGTGTCATACTGTCTGGTATCCTGTGACAGGCCGGAGGGTGCCTGGCTGTCGTCTTCGTCCAGTGACAGCTGGGCGTCGGCATCGCCCGTCCTTCCTTGGGGTCTGTCGTGAACTGGCGATCCTGTTACTGCTACCCCGGGCGTGGTGCCGAGGGGTCAGCGCTGGTCCGTGTTGGCAGGTGGCGTCTTGTCGCCAGGCACCGAGGTGCGTACGACTTCATCGGCTGGCAGGTGGTGCCTCGCCGTGAATCTTGGGGTTACTCTTGGTTCAGGTGGGCACGTTGGCGCTTCCTTACTGGTGCCGACTGCCTCTCTGCGCTGGCCACCTTCTGCTGCCACAGTCTGCTGTGTTCGGTTCGCGAAGGGCGTCTTATGCACCCAATGGGAGGGTCGCCTCCTGCACGCAGGGTGTCAGGTGGTGCCATACCTAGCGGGACTGCTCTGGGGTGTGTGGTGCCGCAGGGCATCCCGCTTTCTTCACCATAAGCAGCTCGCAGGTCATCTCTGTGTAGTTTGGTCACCCTAACATTGTGACGTCAAACGAGGTAGGTGGTTCTGCTGCAAGCTCACATGACCCGGTGGGGTCCACTCCACTTTACTGCGAAGCCAGCACAGTAATTCCGCTTACCTGCCGAGAGAGGATGCGCTCTGACGTACACGCGCTGTCCTGGCAGAAGCTGTTCGGGGGGGGGGGGGCGTTCCGTGGTTTTAAGCCACTGTTGCACGTAGCGCTGTTGGTTGGCCCTCATCGCTGCATGTCGCTCCTGCCACCTCTCTGTTCTGGCTTCAGGGCTAACAGGTTCCTCCTCGTTGACGGGAGTGCAATGGTACTCCCCTGGGAGCCTGAGATCGCATCCCAGTAGTGCCGCAGCGGGTGATTGTTCAGTGGCTGCGTTCACTCGACACCTGAGTGTGAACAGGGCTGCGGGCAGGTGTTCGGCCCACATCTCGTGTTTATTCCCCACACAGAGTAGGAGCTGCATCTTCAGATCTTGATTCCGACGCTCCTTGGGATTGGTGCGCGGGTGATACACGGGCATGGTGTAGTGGTAGACGCCCCACTTCCCACATGCATCTCTCTACTTTTTCCCGGTGAACTGCGACCCTTTGTCCGTGAGCAGCACTTTAGGATAGCCCCATCTTGCATAGAAGTCGGTGTCAAGTGTTCGCACTAGGTTGTTGACACTTGTGCTGGGAACAGTGTACGTTCATGTCCACCTAGAAAACATGTCCGTCACCACTAGAATGAACCATTTGTCGTTCGTGGAACTCGTGTATGGGCCCATAATGTCAAGAGTGAATGTTTCAAAGGGGCGTTCCGGTAGACGTGGCTGCTGTTGCTGTTCGCCGTCGGCTCTTGAGACTTGAACTTGTTGCAGGTTTCGCAGCTTCTGATATAATGTTGTACTGCCCAGGTCACCCCTGGCCAGTAGAACAGGCGGTTGATGTTGCGGGCTGTTTGGCATGCGCCTGGGTGTCCATCATGGGCATGGTGTAGCACATTCCCACGTTCACACTGGGGCACAAACAGTCTCCACGGCCAGTCCCGAAGGGGGGGGGGGGGTCATGTCTCCACACTGTTGTCAACTACTCGCCAGTGATTCACCAATGCATTCATGCACTCTTAGCATTTGTTTTGGCATATGGTACCATGACGCTGTGCAGCCACAACTTGCTCGTAGATGGTGTTGACGTTGGCCTCTTGCGGTACCGTCAGCTGATACAGCTGGGCGTTAGCTGGATGCAGTCCGGGCGGCAGGATATCTTTCCAGTCCAACATGTTGCGTACGATGACATTAGAGCGCGGCGCATGCGACAACGCATCTGCCAGCTGATTGTCGTCCCCTTCGAAATGTTCTACCTCAAAGTCATAGCCCTGCAATGTCATTGACCATCGTGCAAGAAGTTTGCTACGCGTTTCACGCATGGATTGTAGCCACACAAGACACCTATTATCAGCGCGTAGAATGAACCTCTGGTACTTTAAGTAGGCCCGGTAACGTTTCGTTGCCCACACAACTGCTAAGCATTCTTGCTCATTGACATGGTACCGCTGTTCCGTGAGGCCAAATTTGGCACTCAAGAAGTCAATCACGCGTCTTTCTCCCGTGTTGCCGTATTGGTGCAGCACCATATCAATTCCTTCCTGAATTGTGTCCATCTACAGATATAGTGAGCACCGACTGTCATAGTGGGCTAGGGTCTCACATTTTGTGAAGATAGTCTTATTATATCTGAATGCCTGGTCAGCCTCCGCAGTCCAACTGTAACGTTTCTGTGGGGATAGGAGCGCTGTCAACGGTGTTGTTATTGTTGCGAATTCCTGTATGTGTTCGCACAACCACTTAATCAGGCCGAAGAACTTGCGCAGTTGCTTGCGCGTGGCCGGTGGTTGACACTCCTCCACAAGATGCAGGTGATCGGCGTTGGGTTCAATCCCCTTCTCGCTGACCATGTGGCCCAGGAATTCAATGCTCGCCTTCCCTATGTGACATTTGGGTACCGCGCAATAGCCAGATGTTCTTGGACGAGCAATATGTAGATCAGATGCTCTTCCTATGCGTTTGACCATATGAGCACGTCGTCGAGATACGTTAGTGTGAATTCCTCTGCCAGTCCAATCAGCACCTGCACCATCATCGTTTGGAACGTCGCGGGCGCCCCTTTTAGGCTGAATAGCATGGCACAAAATTGATATTGGCTGCCATCGATTGCAGTGAATGTGGTTTTCTCCCAGTCGTCCTGCCGCACCGGAACCTGCCAGTAACCACTTCGCAGGTCTAGGGAGGAAAACACTTTCGCATGCCCAATAGTTGTCAGTGATATTCTTTTCTTTACGCTGATGTATGGTGGGGACAGGTTTTCTGTCGCAGATCTACGCAGAAGCGCAGCGTCCCATCTTTCTTGGTGGCTAATGTGATTTTAGAATTGTATCGGCTGTTGGCCGGTTCAATGACTCAGTCTACCAGCATTTCCTTTATCTGCTCTTTAATAATTTTGGCCTGATGTGGCAAGTAGCCTCTAAGCGGCGAGTAAATCGGCTTTTGTGTGGTGAGTTCGATCCGGTGTTCCGTCACCATAGTACGTCTCAGGATATCGTTAGCCGCGAACACTTCCCTCCTCTCGTCTAACAGTCGTTGAAAAGCCTCTCTATATGCTGGGGGTACTTCGCTCGAGATATCTTCGAGTCTAACTGCGGTTCCACGATCCCTTGAGTTCGCCTCTGTACTGTAAGCGGTTTTGCGTTCAGCAGTGCCGAAGTGGATGCGTTTTGCCACGGGCTCTACCACCATGTTATGCTCAGTGAGCCAGGGCAGGCCCAAAATGGCGTCCTCTCTTAACTCCGGTGCGACCAGTGCAGTTGTTATGGTCTCTATGTCCCTGATGTGCACAACAATCGTGGCTTGTCCTATCGCCTGGCACTTCGCGCCCTCCGCAGCTAGCTGAACATGCTAATTTAATTTTGACATTGCTTTAATGTTGACAAATTCTGGCCGAATGAAACTATGCGAAGCTGCTTTGTCCACTAACGCATAGCAGTGGAGGGTGTTTGTGCTCACTAGAATTTTGATTGAAGGATGGTGTTTACTATGAATTTGCTGGAGAAGAGCATGTTTTGGTGTCTGGTTGTTTACGTTTGAACTGGGGTGAACGGTGACGTCAGGTCTCGTGACCCCTACTGTCCGTTTCCCGACTGGGACTTGTCAGTTCTGTCACCCTGTTTTGGCATTGCTGGTGCGTTTGGACCCTCCTTATGCCAGTGCAACTGATTGCCTGGGCAAAATGGGCACGGGAATAGGGGTGGCATGCTGTAGTCCAGTGGACATTGTTGTTTCTGGTTGTATGCACATTACCCTGGGAATAATCACTCTCATACCTTATCTTCTTTGGGTGTTGTTGCTCGCTGCCAGCCGCCGTTACCCTAGGCAGTGTTGACTACGCAGCTGTGGTAGACCTGTAGGCACCTCCGCTCCCGTGCAGTGGTACGGACGGCTGCAGCGTCTCTCTTTCAAACAGTGCAGTGGCCTTGATGAATTCCTCCGGCTCGTATGTTAGTAGTGGCACCAACGAAGCACGCAATTCAGGGCATGCGGTTTCGGCGATGGCAGTGAGCACTTAACGCGCACTAAGGCGTGGTTGGTATTTGCGGAGCACATGGTACTTGCGCGACACAAACGCAGACAGCGGCTCATTCCCCTGTGGTTCCAGTGCCAGCCGACTCTGTGCATGAAGTGATGTAAATGCTTCCCGTAATGCGACAGGAACAGTCCCCGAAATTCGCTCCACGGCATCCTGTATCGCGTCATACTCAACCACCACTTACTGGCCTAACCCATCTGCTGTTTCCCAAAAACCTGTGGCCACTCTTCCTCGCTAATGCTGTACTGGCGTAGTTGGCCTTTGCAGTCGTCGAGGAATGCATCTGGGTCTTCACTCGTTAATCCCGCGAAAGTTGGTAGAGTCTGGAACTGGCGTGGTGTCGAATTGACTGGCAAGCGCGTCGCTGCCATCTCCGTCACACGTGATGTCACTGGAGCGCTCCGGGCGTTCGTAAACGTTGGCAGCATGGACACGTTCTAAATAACTGTTACGGTTGTTTGCGGGATAGTGCACTGATTTGGGTTTAGGACCCCGATGGAAAGGTTATGAAAGTTCAGTGTTTCTGATGGAGGTTGTTGGGTGGCAGCTATGCTGCCAAAATACTGGAAGCCCGTGTCGACAACAGACTGTATTTCCTCAATCACGAGGCACTACGCATGCACTCGCATACTAGAGTCTCAGGCATTTTGACGTCTCCCATCGCCAATGATGTGGTGACTCGAAGTTTCGCGCCGTCACTGGGTGATAGTGCCATCGTAGCTCCTGCGCTCGTCTCGTACACATCGCACGGCAAGAGTCCTGCGTGTGCCTTCACCACTTCCGCGGCTGACAAACATCCCTCATGGTATCGCGCAGAACACAACACGCACGGCACGGCGCACTGTCCCGGATGTAAACAGACCAGGCTGTCACGCACTTCGTACTTCAGAACGTCACTGTCGTTGAGTTCTTGTTTGAGGTTTGGTTGTTGCGCAGCACACGCACATGTAGTTGCACTCGGTGCGGTGCAGCTGGCAGCTCCCTGTTTCCGCCCACACTGCGCGCACGTCCGTGCAGGTACGTTGTCGGACGTCAACTGCAGCGAAAGTCGCGGCTGTCGCAGAAGAGTTTATGTGGGTGCCAGTTCGGTAGCAGCGACTTCATGTGGCATCTGTGGTGTGCCGGGTGTTCAGGCAGAGGCTCATAGCACTCGTCGCACATGTGGCCGATGGCTCCATACCCGCCGTGGTATGCCATTTCGCGGAAGCACAGTAGCACATGCGACGCGGACGATCAGCTGTTACTTCTGTGCTGCAGATTCCCTCGCCCGGCGCGGTAGGGGAGGTAACTTCGGTTGCCGGTCGCCCGGGAAGGGTGACGCTGTCCTTATTGCGCGCACAGCCGACCCCTGGATGGTGCGGGGTGGTAAGGGGGGTTGTGCAGAAGGTCGCTGCCACAAGATGGCTGCCCTCACGCACGTTCTCCCCTTGCTTCCGACAATGGCGACCACGTGGTCTCGGCGCTGGAAAAATTAGCGTTTACTGCGTAATTGGTGCGTGATCGTTAACGCCACATAAGTTGGCTGACAAATTGACGCGAGCGGGGGTCGTGAGTAGGAGTTGTTTTGCCCGGTGCACTAGCCCTTTAAGAGAGAATGGGCACTCAGAGAACAAAGACTCTAAATTACAGGGCCACGTGGCCGTCGGCCGTGGCGTTGCAAGAAAACACTCCCCACTCGACGTCTGTATTATTACTTATGGAGGGGAACCTTATGGCGCTCCCCACGCCCGGAGCACTAGGATAAAAGACACACAATATACACCCTACAGGTCTTGCACTAGAGTGGGGGTTGGAGAGTCCCGCGCCCTGATGGCCGTGAAGCGGCAAGCAATAAGTACGCACCTGTTCTGGTATAAACATATTTATTACAGAAAGCATTGTTATCCAATAATGGTACACACTGGCGGCACAGTAAGAGGACCCGGTCCTGAGCCCGACCGGTGGGCGAAGTTGCCTGATAAAAATCTCACCACGCGGGTGTGAAGTAAAATTAAGTAACGCTCCTGGGCGGTGAGTCGCAGGGGTTGAGCGGTTCACCTCTGGGCCAACAAAGTTAACGAAAAGGTTCTGAATAAATCACTGACTATGTATATACTAATGATTGAATGCAAAGTTCTGAAGGGCCCGGTGTGACATACACGTCGACCGTACCGATCTGCCACGTATTGCCGACTGGCGAGTCCTTCCGCGTACATGGTGCCGTGCAGCCAAAGCGCGGGGAGCATTCGCCGAACACATAAAAACACTTAATTACAAGTGGGGCAAAGGCCCAAAACACTAATAATAAAGAATCTTGCATATTAGAGTCCCACGTTTGTTTAAAGGGAAAGTCTACTGAAAATTCACGTACATTAAGTTCACTCTGAATTTTTAATTACAAGACACTGAAGGAAATCGACACTGTAGAATTGCATAAGATTAATAATTAGACACAAGAAACAGCACTGATATTAATTGGTTGAGTATTACATGAAAATGTTTGAGGGAGAAAAAGGTGAAGATGTTCGTGCGGCAATGTTGGCTGTGTGTCTCTGAAACTTTAAATGTATCCTTATCAGATTACAAACAAAATATTTCTTAAACACATGAGTAAAATAAATCCAAACGAATATTAGGGCATTGTCATTCTAGAATGCATGTGCAGTCAAACATTATTTACCAAATCAGAATGATAATTGTTGCCTGTTATTCAGTAGGCCTCTAAGATTATTACTTACTTGGTTTAAATGTAATTGCTTGTTTCCCCCTTTCCTTCAATGAATTGTCTTTACAGCTGTCTGTCTAATAACTTGTAGTAGTAACTGCATATGCTGTTTGTTTTTAGCTTTCAGTAATAAGAGCCTAATGATAGTAATTCACTTGCAATTGTGCACTCATTGGACGGCAAGCTGTAACTGCTTCCTCAATCATTTACCAAATCCCTTCTAAACATTTCAATGTCCTTTGCCTTCACCAACTCTTTTAGCCAGAAGCAAATTTTATCCCTCTTGCAAACTTCCTAAGCATAGACTGTGTCGAGCCTACTCTGTTCCTCAAAGTATGAATATTCTCACTATTATTCCTTCTTATTCCATAGGCTATTCTGCCGTAGTTAATAGGTGGCCTAACTTACCTCACAACTCATCCTCCCATCCATTAATCACCTCCCTGGCAATAAAATAAGCTTGATTCAAGCTTGAATCAAGCTTGACATGACAAGTCTGCAAGCTTGCACCAATCTTGTCACGTCAAGCCATAAGCTAGAATAAAGCTTGAATAGAGCTAAATAGTCTCCAAACGACAAGCCCGCAGCAAGCTTGCGAGGATAGTTTGATTCAAGGTTGCTGCAAGCTTGTAGAAAGTTTGCCTTGTACAAGGCAGGATACAACTGTAAAATATAGGCTCGACTCAAGCTTGAATCAAACTTACCGAATAGGGCTTGAAATTGCAAGCCTAAATCAAGTAAATTGCTGGCTTGCCGTAAGCTCACGTGCTATCTGGGCTTGTACATCCTGGCCAGCTATCTCACTCTTCTCCTTTCCTTCAGTGAGTTTCACTCCAGTTCCTTACCATGTTGTCTTAAGTTGTAGTTTATCCTGTCCACTATTTTACTGTAACGGCAGTAATAGAGAATATGCAGTGAATATCACTAAGTAAATTCATTACAATAGAAATTTAAAAATAATATTAGGTATTTCCGAAGATTAAGGCAGATTCCCTACCACTCTTTACTTACTTCTGAATGTGTGTGATGTTCACATATTTGTATTCATGACATATAATCTAGAGATGTGCACAAACATTTTTTTTGTAATTGAAAATAATCTAGAGATTTGCACAAAAGTTGTTTTTGTAATTGAAACATTTTATTGAAACATATAGTGTAATTTATGACAAAAATAAAAGAGATTTAATAAATACAATTAAAATTGAATTAGGCATCGCACTCTTATGACCAATCAAAACTGGATTTTCAAAAACTTAACATGAAATATGTTGCAGAAGTTGATCAACTCTCACGTGTACATGCACACGCTACACTACATGGAGATGTGAATACGCCTGTGTTGAATTTCCACCTTTGACACGTGGGAACAGTATAGCAATAAAAGACAGTGTCCCACACTTGAAGAGAAGCACATCGCCTCTATTCGCAGAGCACCAAACTGGTGTGCAAGGTTTTCCTTGTAGTCTTTTTCGTACAGGACTTTAAGTTGTGAGCACAACATTTTATTTCTTAATAGTATGGAATGAAGACCAACACATGTCTCTCACTTTGCATGTTATGGATTCAAGTAATATTTTTCGAGTTACAGAAGTCTAAATACCCAGTTTTTAAACATTTTGTGAGGTCCTAAAATCATGTTTCTAACAAGCATGCTTTATTTGTGAAATCATATAAGCATATTTACAGTGCGTGTTCTTTTCATAGGTGAACATAAAATGAAAAAGTTCAGCAGTTACATACGTAAAAAATAATATGTGTGACATGCTACAAAGCCATCTATGTGCCCGTCGAGGACTCTTTATGTTTAGTACATAGGCTTACTTAAATGTGGTTTGTGAATCTACCTTTAAATGTTTTATATTATGTATCATGTAACATTTCCATATTTTGACATTTCTGTTCTGAGAAATTTGCCTGGCAGTTTCATTGCTTGAAGCTTTAAACCTATCTGGCTTCCTGGAAAAGCACGGTCTCCATAAGCCTGTGTACAGATACACTTTTCAGAAGTGAAATGTCAAAATATTGAAAAGTTACATGTGACAGACTAAATATTTGTAGGCATAAGTTACACAACTTATATTTTTTTCCTGTGTTTTATTATTTTGAGTATTGTTTCAGATACTTGAGAAAAATGCAATTTCCTCACTACGTACCACAGTAAATCCCACATGGAATTTATTGATTTAATCTAACATGGATTCAACATTCCATGCAGAACCTGGATCTGTACTGGCAACAGAAGACGCAGTGTTGCATTACACAAGTGGGGAATGCAACATGAGCCTTCCAGACCATGCATCACATCAATTACAAGAGTGCTTACAGAGACAATTCTCCAGTATAATGTAATAGCTTACAAGATGCAATCCAAAAACAGAATCAACTATATTCACAGCCATTACTTTCTTTTTTTCCCTCTCATCAGAGGAACTAATTGTTGTGTCAGCTATGTGCCATAAGCTAAATAAATAAAATAACAGCAAATCTTAATCCAGTAGGAAAAACTATAGCTGTCCAAAAATTTGATGCAGTAATTATTGAACAGTGAAATGACAATAGTTACACCAGCCCAAAGAAAGTGTCAAGTTTTTAACCTGGGACACCAACACATTGCAATGAAGGGTGTGCAAAATAAAAATGAGATCATGTTTGACAGCATCTAAAATGTGACATCGCCGACTATGCCCTATGTTGAAATGGCAGCATTTGACACGGGGTTGTAGGGGGGACCTACCGAGTCATTGTCATCATCATTATGATGATGACACTGACTAGGTAGGTGAGTCGGACGGGATATGGGTGACAAAGTTAAGGGACTGGACTGGTTAGCTGGGAGAGCCGTGATGAGATGGATAGTGGGGAAAAGGTTACACAGTGGAAACCGCGGAGGAAACCCACTTTTATGGTGATCCCAGGGTCGACAGGCCGACGACCACGTGGCAGGCTACGTACCAGTGGATTGTTCCACCCTCCAAACGATGTATTCTTCGAAGACTTGTTAGAGCCAGTCACCATGCCACAACACACTCAAATGTACACTACCAGTCACTAGGGATGGATAGACCAAAACTATTAATTGAAAGACATGAATAATTTCTATAGTTTACTCACCATAAGCAGTAGACTGGTATCGGCGGGAGGCCAATGCCAATTAAGCAGGCCTGGAGCACGAACCTCTCCAGTAGGTTATGTGGGCAAAAACAGCACTAAGCTGGCTGTGTACTTAATGTTCGAAATTAAGCACCTGAACGCGACAGCCGGCAGGGAGTGAGGAGTCAAGGGTAAAAAACAACAAGAACGGTTCTGGTAATTAAGATTTAAACTACTGAAGCTAGAAATGACTGGTGCAAAACTGGTGAAAGATCCGGGGTGGACGAAATGTCTATCACCTCTGCGCACCAGGTTCTGACTCACTACCGTAACATGGCGTTCGGCGTCGCCAAGCCAGCTCCGCGAGGGAGGCTGACTTTGCGCAGTGCAAAGTAGTTCCCATACAAAAACACTAAGTAGAACAAAGTTACACAAGACACAATAGAAAATGGACACTGGTAAAATAGTAAAAATATATAAAAAACAGTACTGGTATTTTGAAATATCTTATCTTGGATTAATGTTCCCTGTTACGTCATGTTCAGCAGAAGGATACAAAAACATTCAATAGCTGACATAATGGAATAAAGATGACTAAAATTATAAACAAAATATGAAACCACATTTTCAAGAACATTAAGGCATTAATAAGTCAGTTAAAATACGTTTCAATTAATGAGCAAATTTAAAGAAGAATATTTAAAAATATAGTATTTATTATTCACAACATGCACTGAGTGTAGGCCGTACTAAATAAGTACAGTGCAGCAGATGTACTAGTGGGAGGGTGTGTTAGGCACATATCATATGGTGATAGTGCATATGCATTTATGTTAGACATTCTTCTCGTGGTAGTTGTACACAGATATTAAAAATTTTAAAATTATCTGTTACATGTGCTGCAGTTTATTCTATGTAGGCCCTAGTGGTTCGTATCTTAACATGCGGGAGAAATCAGTTACAGAAATTTTTGTGTTCACATAGCCTAGATTATTTTTGAAAGAATGTGTATTGTTGAACCAGTTGTAGTTTTCATATTCATTTATGGGTTTGCAGGGATGAAAATATGTTTTGTTGCAGTATTCAATAAACATACTTCAAATGCATAATCAGGTTATTTATTCATGCGTGAATATGACATACTGTATTTTTTTTGTGTCAAATTTGCAATCTATGTCTACTTGGTATGGCTTATTGAAAATTTGATAGGGAAATTATTAGACTTGTAAATTACATTTTTTAAAATTTAAATTTAGGTTTTCCAATTCACCTCAATTCAGTTAATTTTGTTTCCATTAAATCAAACAATGGGATTTTTTCTTTTTCTGAGAAACGTTGTTGTGTTCAAAGAAACTGGAGAAGTCTCCATGCAAGTAAACATACTGTAATGACTATGTTAATGTGTTTTTAGGGTTGCACATTGTTATATAGTTTTGCCAGGGTTACATTTGCTGTTGGTATGACTTGCTGTTTGTGTGATGTGTCTGTGTGTATGAAACTACTTCAGTCGCAAGCTATGTCAGGCTAATGCTGCTCCATTAAATGGTCTAACGTGTATAAATGATAATGAATAGTTGACGTTGACTGTTCCGCATCTCCTCTACCGAAGCATGTCATGCACACCGCACCACCCATTTGGAACGGCCGAGGCGGCAGTACCGCCTTCACATATCGGAACACACCCGACCACCTGAAACCAAGAGGCGTCGTCGTCCAGGCGACACCGCCGTGACACTGGGTACTGACAGTGTGTGCACCGATAAATCGTGTGCACCATCTATTGGTGGGAAAGTGCCCTGTTTCCGAAGTCCACCATGATATCACTTTTAGAGCACGTCACATCCTTCAACAACACCAGAGTGAAATAGGGAACGTGGGTTATACCTACGCATTGTGGTTCAATTCCGTTGCAAGGGGTAACATTAAATTCATTTCTAAATTCTGTTATAATATTATGTCGGACTTAACCGTTAAATTCGTAGAAACACCCCTGCGCCTCGGACATATCTTGGACTCGCCCACATGGCGAGCTTGACAATATGGTGTAATTCAAAGTATTTTTAAAGAAAATTTAATTGTTTTTCTATTCTAAAGTGATGTCAGTGTTTTGTTGTGCTTTCGAAATTAATCTAGAGCTGAAATTTACTTCGTCACAAAATAATACTGCATAATACAAATTACTTAAAAACGTAAAAATGGTAATATTAAAATATAACCATTCCTCGAAGACATTTGGGACTCTAAACAGCAAGCATAGCAATTAAAAATTTACTGATGCTTAATTCTGTGTTTTAGAAGTGCATTTTGCATGTTGACAAATGATTGGCGCAAACCTGTGGCCGACACAAGAAGCACACCAACCATTCGGCAGTTCTCGATAAGCGGTGTTCGAAGGCGGTCGGCTTTGTGTCGCTCTGGCACCACCTCATTTTGTTCAATCTTTTAGTGTATCAATAGCGACTTTATTAGTCTGGAACATTTTCTCTCAATTAACTTCAGTTCCGGAGGAACCCCTTCACCCCTGCAACACATTACGCCCAGGGGCTTCAGTATTCAACGTATCTATCTAGTCCCATGTGGCTAGCTTTTCACATGATGATACACCCACTGGATGGGCTAGGTCTGGACCAGCTTTTGTAACAACCATTTGAGTGCATACTGCTTGGATTACAGAGACGTTCGGATAAAGATTCACACCTGTAAGTAACGTGGCCTTTATTGGCTTGCCGATGCCTTAAGGTTCCGGGGTCCTCCAAAACATTTAGCTCTTATTAAGTGTATTGCATATTCTCAGCATGGGCGTCCAGGTGCCCTATATACCTGGTGAGTGTTTTTGTTGTGTGCGTCGAGGCATGAGGAACACTTACAGAGTCCCCTACGAAACACAACGTCGAGTGAGAGGGAATTGTTAACACTGTGGCCATCGGCCGCATGACCTAGCTCACCGAGGTGCTTGTCCCTTACATCAGACGAGCTGGCGCTACTGGTCAACCTGTCCTCGCACGCCATTGCCGTGCAGGATAAATTCTAATACTCTCTTCATCAGAGAATTATCAGCCTATTTTACCCTCACTGCGACTCCTGTCGCATCAACATTTTAAAATAATGTTACAAACCCTTTAACAAGTATAAAAATTTACAAGAACACCTCACAGCTACACTTAGGCTGTGTCTCAATTCAAGAGTGTGTACACTCTCCCTACCCACTCTTCCTCTCAGCCACTCTGGCTCACTTTATTCGAATTGTGACGTCTACTCTCGCTTTATGCACTCGGCATACTGCATTCTATCGGCAGTAATTGTAAGTATATAAATAAATAATCTACACTGCGAACGAATTAATTTAGATACAGGCCTCAAAAATAAAATAAATAAAAGAAACATTGAATGACTTCACTGCTGTTAAAATTACACGATATATTGCTACCATTGAGGACATTATTTCATTTAAATTTCAGTGTTTTTAATAAATCGCAGTGGTTGTATAGTTTACTCTCAAGGCCACGAAAGTAAACGGTATGATAAATCGGGATTTTCTAATAACTAAGATATATTTAATGTAGGTTGTTGTTATTATCTACTATAATATATTTATTAAAAACAAGAATGGCGGATTAAAACAACGAACAATGAGTAAAAATAATTCTTAAGGAACACAAATTAAATGGTTTAACCTTAAAGCAATATGGTTGCCACAGAGGGTGCGAGAGTGAGCTGCGAGGGAACATCATCGCTCACTCTCGTTCACTCTCCTATTGCACACTCTCCCTTTGAGTTGGGACAGAAGAAAGTACCCTCTATGACGTCAAGAGTGGACGAGAGAGTACTCTTCCAGCGAGTTGGGACACGGCCATAACATCTGACTGACAAATAAACAACTGGTTACAGTGTTGCCAAGACTTTTCTGCAAACAAATCTATTCCTTTTTGGGGGACAAACAGGATCTAACTCATGGAGCTAGATCTACATCGCTTCAAGCATGAAAGGGGGCTACATACAAAATTCCTACAATGAACCATTCACAAGAAGTACACACAACTGTTGCAGTGACAGTAACTTAATGCCTGGTATGTAAGCAAAAAGTAGTACTCCCACCAAGGCATTATTGGTTTGCACATATTCTGTGCTCTCAGGAAATGTAAAATGTGATGCAGTTTTTTAAAAGCATGTTGCATAATCAATCCAATTTACTTATAAATGTTAATCTAGGCTCAGTAAATTTCGTAACAAATTTGGTTTTGCAAGCATGTGTACAAAATTCAATTTTTTTTTTCAAAGAGAAAATTTTATGAATTTTATAAACAACAGAACAACCCATATAGTAAAGTCGGAAGAATTACAGTAGTTAAAAAATATATTTATTTGTCTTATTTAATGACAAATGTAGCTCTATAAGTTTTTGTATATCGAAGCTTTGTAACAATTCTGGTAATTTATGCTTGATTTGTATGTGTAAAATTTAACTGCTCTTGTTTGAGATAAATTATATGACAAAACCTATATCCCTTTAGCAATATGCTATAAATGAGATAAAATGGTGGATACTAAAATAAATAAATACATGATCTCCAAAACTACTAGCAATGGTCCTAAAATCAAATTTTTGTAGAATTAGTTTCTGCCATTCAGTGAATAAATAAACGAATCAATTGACATCGATCAGTCACACAGGCATTTGCGTGGTAAGCTATGATGCGTGGGTTTGGTGATATAATGGTGAAAGGGGGCCAGCATAGTCATCACTCGGACTAGCACGAGACTCTTGTGTCTGCAGGGTCGTGGTCCAACACCCAAGCTAATACCTGTGAGGGGTCTGTCTAACTGACTGTTGTGCTATCAATGCTGTAACCTGCCTGGACATGTAATGGGCCTGTCTAGGCCACAACCACACTGCATGAAAAGACACTGACTCTAGTCACCTATTGGATGGTGATACGCCGACAGTGAAACAAATGGTCTCAAGTTTAAATAAAACTCATCAGTTGATAGGTTTCCAGAACATATGTATTGCAAGTAATCGTGATGAGGATGATACAAAAACCGAGTTAACCGACATGCGAACTAGGCATTGCTGGGGCCACGTTGGGTGATACTTACACGCCGGGAGACATGATATTTAATCGAAAATATGCTGGGGGCAACGACTCTACCCCGTGTCAGTACACTCTCAAGGGTGCTAAGCAAAGGTTTAAAATATTACGTTACTATTGCAGTGACATGAAAATAAAAACAAATGTTAAAGCCCTTGAGCTCGTGCGGGAGTGACACACGACTGACGTATCTGCCAGCTCATCGAAGACTCTCGCTACCTTGGCTCAGAGCCTCGGACCACATCTGGCGCTCCCACTAAAACCAAAATGTCCCTTGACGTGAAATGGAAGTAAGAGTATTACATACAAAAACATAACTCTTTTATGTGCCAAATGTGTGTATCATTTATACTGTATTGTGCCAGTAGTTTTTGTTTCTTTATAGTGACATGTTCAGAGTTCGTGCATTATGTTGACGCGAGCGGGGGTCGTGGTGAGGGAAAAACAGACTGAAAATTCTCCGGTGAAGAGAATATAAGAATTTACCCTGCATGGCAGTGACGTGCGAGGACAGGTTACCCGGTAACGCCAACTCGTCTGGTGTAAGGGACGAGTACCTCGGAGAGCTAGGTCGTACCCCATACAGTATGTACTCAAATGGCGACGACGAAAGCTGGTCCGGACCTAGCCCATCCAGTGGGCGAAGCTGCGTGCGAATCTATCCACGAGCGCTAGAGAAATATAAATTTAATACTGAAGCCCCTGGACGCGATGAGTTGCAGGGGTGAACGGGTTCCTCCAGGACCGATGTTAAACTACGTAAAAATGTTCCAGACAAATACAGATGCTATTGATACACTAAAAGGATTCAACAAAAGATGAGATGGTGCCGGAGCGACATGAAGCCGACCACCTTCGAACGCAGCAAATTGTCAAACTGCCGAATGCTTGGTGCGCTCCCTACTTCGGCAGCAGGTTTCTGCCAATCGTTCGTCAAAACACTAAATGCACATTGAAAATACAGATTAAAGAGTCAGTACATTTTAAAATATTATTCTTGCGGTTTAATGTCCCAAACGTTTTCAGGGAATGTTTATATATAAATATCACAAATTTTTAAGTTTTACGTACTTTTTGTACTGTACTAAGTTTATTATTTTGTGACCAAGTTATTTTCAGTTCTAGATTAAGTTTGAAAGTGCAACATAACACTTGCCATCACTTTAAAATAGAAAAAAAGTTTAATGTACGTTAAAATAATTTGAATAACACCACGAGGTCAAGCTCGCCGCCTAGGGCTAGTCCAAGATGTGTCCGAGACGCAGGAGTGTTTCTACGAATTTACAGGTTATGCCCGATGTAATTTTATCACAGAATTTTAAACTGATATTAAGGTTACCTCTGGTCTCGGAATTGAACCACCATGTGTAGGTATAACCTACGTTCCCTATTTCACTTTGGTGATGCCGGAGCACGTGATGCACAGTAAAAGTGTTATCACAGTGGACTTAGGAAGCAGGGCACTTTCCCACCAATGGATGGTGCACTTTATTTATAGCTGCACACACTGGCACTACCCGGCGTCACGGGGGTGGCGTCTGGATGCCGCCGCCTCTTGGTTCCATGTGGCCGGGTGTGTTCCGATATGTGGAGGCGGTACTGCCGCCTCGGCCGTTCCGAATTGGTGGTGCCGTGCGCTCGGCGGTCTTAGGTAGAGGAGATGCGGAATGGTCCGTGTCAATGTGACTTTTACTAAATGTTACTATTTCTAAAACATACCTTCTCTTCACTTCTCATACACATACACAAAATACCCTTGCTCAAAGAATACCTGCCATTGCTGTAAAATGTTTAAGGAAAGTTTACCTATTGTTTTTCTAGGAATTTTGGTCCGTTGTGTTGGTGCGATGACACGTTGTCGGGTTGTGTGCGGGGTGGTTGCACTTGTTTGCCCTGGACTGCACTAAACTTACACTGTACTTGGACAAACTCTGTTACTCATTATCATGGGTGTGGCACGAATAAAAAGGCTGGAGGTCAGGCATCATCAATATGATTCCCGAACATGACATTTATATACAAGTACGCAATTCCACAAAAATTAATATTTTTATCTGTCAAAACATTGATAAACAGGCAACAAAAATTCTCAACACAATCAACACTTTCATACATTTCTATTGGTTGCTGAAACATACTTTTATTTCACCTGGTACGCATAAAAACGAAAATCTTATATATAAATACAAGCAAACAAATGGCCAAATAAGTTTGTTAATGTCGTCTTTGCCCTCCATTTCGTCGTATACAGTGCTGCACTCTGGAGGATGCGATGTCAAAAATCTCCAAGAATTAACTCTGTATGATGTATCTGTTTTAACACTCTTCGATCTGTTTTGACTAAGCCTGGGAAACCGATTAAATACTGCTATTAAGAGGTGAAGCGCAAAATTTGCACCTGTACTGCACTGTTTTAGTATTAAATATACACATACGTAGGTGCAAGTGGTTACTGTTAAAGCAATTTAAAATGGACAACAATTCATTATCTGCTTTGAGGGAATTTTTCCATGGCACAGTACAAGAAAATAGAGTTGGTTAGTTAGTTGACGAGGTTATTGCGGCCTTAAATGCAAATAACGTAAATGCTAATTATTGGGAATAGTGAAATTACCTCTTTATTTTCCTTGATGGATGGGGTATTCCGACATCATGTGTTTCTCGCCGATTTGTTTACACTTTACATGTGCTTTATATTTAAGAGTGATTCTGTTGGGATTCTCTTTATTTCATAAAATGAGAGGACTTAAAGTCTTTCGTGAGACTGTTATTGCTGTCTAAACACCACACCTAAGCCTATCTCAGTGAACTTGCAATCATCTAGGCCTAGTTAATTTTATTATAATGTAGTTGTACGAAAACCACTCGTACTTACTATTACAAATTATCACTGAATTATTTAGAAGTAATCAACGTATCACGATTTGATAATTTACGACTCGCTGAAAGATGAAAGCCACATGTATAGCACATTAGGTAGTAGGCATACACTCACAAGTATCATGCCATACAAGTTAAAATTACTTACGTGAATTTAAAAACTCGGCCACTCAAATTAATACCAGTACAAATATAAAATGTATACATAATTTTTGCTCTAATCGTGTCACACTTCTATCACTTTAGGCCGTCAATTTCCATTAGTAAAACATAAATTATGTAAAATCAGGTTACAGACGAAAACCACTCTGATGTATTTCAATTGTGCTACAAAAATGCTGCTGTCCATAAATAAAGCACTTAAATATTCACGAACAAAGTCATTCAACGAAAATGAACACACATCCACTAGGCTTACACTGAAAGAACCACATCACTGAAATTTATTTTTCGCACTTCAAAACACAAATACGACATTTACACTTGTAACGAAAACTTTGTGACAATTTTCCTTTATAACTTGATATGTACCTACACTTCTTACATCCTTGTATAAGCACGAGAAGGCTACACAATTTGATGTTACGAAAGATATAACCCAAACATTACTTTATGCGCGAGAAACATTCACTGCACATTGAAGTTATATCTGCATGTGAGATCGTCGGTTGATAGACAGAACCACCATCCAAGTGGCAGTGAGAATGATGTTACAAATTTTATGATTGGCTTGTGTAAGAAGGAGAGGGGAGGCAGTTGCGCCGAGCCAAAATAGACTCCGCCCCTTGCGTTTTCGAGTATATTTAATTCCAACTACGACTCGAGGTGCAGGTTCAGAGTAAATTTTCCTTGCGTTGCGCTGCGTCGGTGCAAATCGCAAGTGGCAATATTTAATCGGCCTCTGAAGATATATTTAGGGGTTCACATCAAAAATATTTTTTATTCCCAAGCCTTTGATAAACAGGCAGGAAAAATTTTCTACGTGATAAATACTTTCATGCATTTCTATAGGTGGTTAAAACATACTTTTATTTCGCTCGGATTGCACAGAAACAAAAATTTTATATACAAATACAAGCAAACAAATGGCCAAGTAGGTTTGTTCGTGCCTTCTTTTCCCTCAATTTTGTCGTATGCAGTGCTGCACTCTGGAGGAAGCGTCGTCGCGAATCCCCAAGCATTAAATCTGTATGATGTACCTGTTTTATAACAAGCTTCTATCCGTTTTCACATGCTTCACACCCTAATCCTGATGGTGAATTTTTGGGGGTTTATGAAATGAATGAAAAATAAATAAATAAATAAATGCTACGTGCGTATGGAGGCTATGAGAGTTCAAAATCGAAGCATTCACGTATCGAATGATACTAGTGGCCGGCAGCCGAACTACACAGTCTGTTGGTGCTCTTTTAGTAAACAGATGGCGGAGTGTGTACAAAATCGATATTTCATTCGTCAAAATACAAGTTAAATTAAATTTGTTGTAATTTAACATGTATTTAAATATTACAAAAGAAAATAATTATAAGTCTGTATTTAAATTCGTCTCGTGTACTTTATAATGCCAGTGAAGTTTGCCGTACATCCTGTATTAAATAATAAAATAATTTTTGTTGGAACTGAAAAAAAGAAAGATCTGAACTAAATTAAATGAAATGAAGTTAACAAAAATAATCGCTGGTACTGTATTGAATTTCATCGCAAAGACTACATTTTGTTTTCCGGAAAATCTGCAGACATATAAAGTAATGTCCCTTATTAAAAGAGAATTCTTCAGGCGTTCAATAAATTTAATAATGAAACAAGAATCATTTTAAGGAGTAATATCGCTGTGTAAGCCAACATTACAACTATTTTTTAAACAAAATATCATCAGATATATAAAATATATGTATTTTATTAGCACTTAAGTCTCCAAGAGTCCAAAAAATGACGCAAAGAAATAGCAACCATATTGAGAAATTACATATTTCTCAACATCCAGTAGCTAAATAATTGAAGCATAATTGTGTTCGTTTACTTCCTTAAATATTGACGTCATAGAGCTTCGTTAACTCCACTGCTCCGCAGAAACGTAACAAAACACGCTCCGCAACAGGGTTAGTGCTCAGTATTTGCGGTACGTGCATAGGCGAAGCTACGGGGTGGTCCGGGTATGCACAGGACCACCCATTAGGTAAGACAGGTGTCAACACAAATCTTATTACCAACTCCTTTAGAAGTGGTGGACAGTTCCAATAACCTTCTTTTCACAATCACATGAACAATGGGAACACTAAAATATCTGCAGGTAACCTCGCAAACATGCATACACAGACGCACGCACAGAGAAAGAAAGGAATGGAAATATCCAAAGCATAAAACTGTATACTGTTTTCTTCAGTATGAAAAGATCGTCTATATCGGCAGACATCTGAGACTCGCTCCCACTCAGAACGATGTTCAGATCTTAAGTGACAAGTTTTGTTTGAGTGTTCCAGAGCTTCAAGCTGAGATGCGTCTGCTGGGAAGCAAGACAGGGGAAGAGTATCCTCCGAAAACTATTAATGACTGGCTGATACGGATTTCAGAGTACAACTGTAACCAAACTTACGAAAACTTTGCCAACTGCTGGCCAAATTTGTTGTTATTCATGTAACTAGTTGTTCCTACGAGAGAGGATTTTCCAAGCTGAGCCATGTTAAAACCAAGTTGAGATCAACAATGGCACAAGATCGCCTTCAAAATGTCATGCTTCCTTATATTGAGCAGAATCTTGCTAATTCCGTCCAGGTGGCAGATGTTATTGAAGTGTTCAAAACTATGGTAATATTTGATTGGCGAATAAACTTCTGAACTCTTTAATAATAATAATAATAATAATAATAATAATAAAATCGTCCTTATTAGGCGCAGTTAAGGCATATATGCCTTCTCTTACACTGAACCCATATTTGGTACATACAACACTTATTTCAGAGATTAAAATAAAAATAAAATAAAATAAAAATTAATAGCAATAAACTATACTACCTAACAGTAATAGCCTTAACGTTTACAAAAGACAGCCACGCTGAACAGGCACTTGAAAACTTTATATAGTTTTCATTTTAAAACACAGTAAGAAGGAAACAAACAATTAACACTAAGTTAAGTCATACATACATTCATACAAGCATTCATTCAATATGTCAACTTTGAAGATCGTGGTCGCGCAGTAGCAAGTACTGCAACAGCTTCGTCTTGAATTGGTTGATGGAGAGATTGATACATTTATTTACGAAATTATAGACCTCGCCGCGAATGTTCTGACTCAGCCCATTCCAGAATCTGGCAGCCGAGACACTAAAGGGAAAAGTAGTTAGTTTTATGGGACTGTATTAATAATTTACTATCAGTTTTTGAACGGGTGCTTACTTCATGTGAGTGAGAAAGGAAACTGAAGCGATTACGTAGGTAACCAGGAGAGTTGTCGTGCAGCACTTTATTTAACAGCAGCAAACAGTGAAATTTTCTTCTGCCGCGCAAATTCAACCATCGCAGTTTACTGTACCACTCACTAAGATGATCCCTGAATTTTAAATTTAAAACAAAACGGACACGCATGTTCTGCAATCTCTGTAAGCGCATGTTAAGATGTTCAGAAAGGTCACTATACACAACATCGCAATAATCAGTCAATGGAAGTATAAACAAGTAGCAATTTAATACGTCCAGGAAAGAGATTTTTAAATCGCTTTAGCGAGTACAAAGTTTTGTAGGACATGTTACAGACGTAATTTGTATGTGCGGCCCAAGATAAAGATTCGTCTATCATAACACCTAAATTTTTAATACTACCAGAAGAATTTATGACTATATCATTGAGTATCATACTAGGTAAAGGTAGTTTTTTTACAGTGGCAACTAAAGAGGGTGATCCGATTATTATGCCTTGGGTTTTTTGTGGGTTTATTTTTATACCGTTCGCCGCGGACCAATTACTAACAGCTTCAAGATCTAAATTAATTTTCTATATAGTTGATATAATTTCATTCTGAGAAGACGAAATGTACAGTCATGGACACAAAAATTGGGCCACTGAAATAATCAAAGTCCACTTCGGCAATCATCGGCTGTATGTAAGCGGGAGCCTGGCATCTAGGAAACCTGCACAACAACGAATAGCGGTGCGCTCTAACTGCGCTGGGCACAGGTTGTGTTGTAGGATCGGAGCATCGCCCGTTCACACCTTCCTCAAGCGACCAGGCACTGTATATTGGCTGAACCAGTGCGGTGCACAAATCATTTAGTAAATGCAAAAGTGACACACGTCAATTTATATTACTCAAACATGAAGATAGAAAACGTATTTGTAAAACACATTAACGAAGGTACGAAAGTGCACAAATTTTTCAATAACCAGATAAAAACCGTTCCCTATATGGTAACAAAATATTA
>PNEQ01038151.1:0-26229 GCA_003012365.1 Medauroidea extradentata | reverse complement strand
AAAAAAAAAAAAAAAAAAAAAAAAAAAAAAAAAAAAAAAAAAAAAAAAAAAAAAAGTGTAATCCATTGTGAATTCGTTCACGTTTGCTTGTATTTAAAATAAAACTAAGAAAATGCTACGAGTTGAAAACTGTAATAGTTCTTTTTCAAATATGATGTTTCATTTAGCACAGATGGAATAAAAAGTCACAAATTGCTAATTTCAATGTGTATAACAACAACATCATCAACAACATCAACATCAACATCATCATCAACAACAACACAGATAATTATTACATCCTTCGTGACTGTACTTCACACCTGTTCTATTCGGATATCCAGTTAGTGTGCTTCCGTAACATTCGGTAGGTCGTACCTACAACAACAAAACTGTTCTCTGAAGTGGTTTTTCCACATTTGGTTTCGCAGTTCCATTGCAAGAGAGTAAGATAGTGTTGGTATCATTCTTTAACTTACAATCCCCTATTGTGTTGTCTATGAGCTATGTTCTATATCTACAAAGCCTGCACATGTGAAGTTTAAATCGGGATTATATTCTCAAGAAATTACTTCTCAATGAACTCATTTTTACTCTAATAATAATAATAATAATAATAATAATAATAATAATAATAATAATAATAATATCGAACAGGAAGTGACCCCGAGATGCAGTCTTTCAACCTGAGAGCCCATATGCTTCTGCCGTACCCTGAGAGATGGCTTGAAGAGAGATCCTGCAATGGACAGCAACAGAAAACAATGGCGGTATTTTAAACTTGATACTTTCTAAACGAAACTTTTAAGGATTAATGGTACAGAAAAAAAAATTTCAAAAATTTAATACTGGGCTATATTATTTTTTTTCTGGAGTATTAATATCAATCATACGTTTCAGAAATAATCCTTTTTAATTAACATAAACACGAGCAGAGTTTCTCATTGTTGCAGTATTATTTCATCTACGTTACTTTTTTTTGTTTAAAGTTGTCTAATAGAACTGTGCAATGGGAGTACAAGATTGGATTTAGTTTCTTGGACATACTCCATTGCCATGTAGATGACTGACAAAGAAAACTGAAGATAATGGAGACACTTATACATATTATATATATATATATATATATATATATATATATATATATATATACAAATCTTTTTTTTTTTGCCTCATTGGTGTGTCGTATTTTTATTTTGTGGGTCATACATTTTTCTGTTAGTTCCTTTGCTAAAGCAGACAACAAACTTGTGTTATCCACCTTGGTGGTATCTTGGGTTTTTCTTTTGATTTCTGATTTTTATTTTTATTTTCTTATCTATTTTGTTTTCGTTTTTATTCGACCCGATTCTATTTATGGAATGTTATGTTATATATGTATCCTATTAACTAAAGCATACTCTGCTTATTTATGTTCTTCCATTATCTTTAGTTTTCTTTGACGGCCATCTATATCGCAGTGGATTATGTCCAAGAAACTAAACCCAGTCTTGTTGTTTAAAATCGTACTTTTTTTTTAAAACTTACCAACTGAAAAGTAAGTTTCTATAAACATTTATTTTCACATTTAATTTACGTGGTTGCAAGGTTGGCATGTATAACTTTTAATTATTTTCTCCAAGTGAGTTAAAATCGCATGGACGATGTGGCTAGGCTGCTTGTGAGAACAGAAGTTATTCGGCATTCAGCCGGTCAACGACATATTGGATTAACAAGACCAGTTTGTTCAGTATAGTTTGGCACTGCCATACTGTGCTGACTTTATGAATGACATATCCCATAAAAATGTAAGACTGACGTAGACATATGATTTTCAATGCAGTTGTTCAGTAATTTGCAAGCAGACAAAGGTCAACAATTTTTTTTTGTATCCCGTGCGTCAAGCCAAACCTGTACATGAAATATGTGTCTCCCGCAAATATCAGTTCTGCTGTACCGTAATACACGCCTACAGCTCAGGGTGCGTTCTGCCCTTACATATTCATTAAACGTGCCTGCAAACCTCCCATGCCACCAGCTGAGAAAACTATGTTGGGTTAAATAAATATATTTAAATCGTAATAAAAAATAAAACTTTGTTCACTACCTAGCTGACCACTAAATACATACTCACGCGCACGCGCACACACAGCTCTCTCTCTCTCTCTCTCTCTCTCTCTCTCTCTCTCTCTCTCTATATATATATATATATATATATATATATATATACATATACACACATAATTTAAATGTTTTATAAAACTATCAACAAAGGATCAATCATTTATTGAGAGTTTGTTTTAGTGTTTTATGATCGTATAGTCCTTCATGCATGGACGTATACATAATGCTGCATGTATTAACGTATGGATGCATGTATGTTTGTGCATATGTATATGTGTGTAGAAATTTTGTAAACGTGGAAATTCCAAGAATATTTTGCTTTAGTGATATCACCGCCACGTACACAAGCACAACACGACATGTATGTTATTGCACATTTTAATATTTGTGGCATTCTGCTTTTCAAAAACAACTCACGATAAGCTCGCATGAAAATTAACAAAGGAAATGCAATTAATTTCTCTTTATTTTGGATTTTGTTATTTCTGTGGTCTATTTTGTATCTCGAAAGCAATTACGTTTTAATTTTTTTAAATAATTACACATACCTGCAGAGTAAAATATTATTTTTAATTTTATTATTGTAATTAAACCTGTAATTAATATTAACGAGAGGATTTAATTGATATTCTTAAAATTTGAATGAGGTTGCTTTACCCCCGAGTAACTAATGAGGTTTTAAGATACAACCTGAGTAGTTTTCTTATTGTACTGGGTTTTCTAATATCGAAAACTTTGAGGTCACCGCAGTTGACAGGGGATATTTGAGGTGTGTTTCTGTTTCCACCACTCGTGCATTTCGTCGCCATCCCAATTCAGGGCCTTAGTCCATGAACTATTTCCTGAGAAATTGACAACTTATGAGTTAAATTGTATAGTTTAAATGATAGCCACATCGAGTATTTTCCTTTGCGTGTTCTGTGAGTGTGTATGCGTGTGTGTGTGTGTGGGTGGGATTTAGTGTGAGAGGACTAATAATTTGAGCAGTTGCACCTACTTATAAACTGTTGGCCAATCCCGTCAGCTGTACATTGAGTGGTAATGGGACGGTGCTACGCATCAGTAGGTTATGCGCCAGTTGTAACGTATCAATAAAATATGCTCACATTTTTTCAGATTTGATACAGTACTAAAGGCGGTTCGGAATAAAATAAACACTCAAGAAAGCCCTGTTGAAGTTCTATTTTCAGCCAATTCGTATCTTTCCGCGCGTAACGGCTAACGACGGAAAATGGCTAACCTCTCTGGACACGTCACTTGATGTTTACAGTTTGATAAAATAAAGTTTATTAATTACCGTAAAACGGGGTGAATAGGAACAGTGGTGTGAATAGGAACGAAAGTTTACAACCAAATTTTTCATAGAAAACTTTCTTTTAGAGAAATGGTTGTTATATTTGCACGTAAGAACTGCTTATAAATGAGAGTGTAATTTTAAAAAAATATATGTTTTACTGACGATTTGTCGGCGAAAAATTGGTTTGAAATTTCGTTCCTATTCACCCCGTTTTACGGTATATAAAATACAATTATATTCATTTCGGCTGATTTTGATTCAGTGTTGTTGTATTTAATTAGGAAACTACACAGTTAAGGCTCGGTTTCAGTCGCCATATTGAATTTTATTATTTTTCACTTTTTTTTTTTTTTTTGGAATTCTGAGAAGAAAATTCTTAAATATGTGATTATAACTCAAATTCTATTTACATTTCGCTACAGTACAGACCTTGCAATTTGACTGTTAACTTATAATTACGCCGCAATTTGTGCGGCAAATTTTTTTATAATCATAATTTGCCCGACAAATTGCGCCGTTATTACAAGATAACGGCTAAATCGCAAAGTCTGTGCTGTAGCGAAATGTAAATAGAATTTGAGGTGTAATCGCATATTTAACAATTTTTTTCTCAGAATTAAAAAAAAAGTGAAAAATAATAAAATTTAGTATGGCGACTGAAACCGAGCCTTAACAAGACAGTTTTATTAACAAATATATTATATTAACACACTTTGCACATACAATCTACGACACTTTAGTTTGTTATTACAATTATGTTTAGCAGACGACACGTTCTCACAGTTGATTCACGAGTCATTTAACGTCTAACGCGCTGTTAAACGTACGAGTTTCTTGGTACATTTATCAGTATTTAGGAATGTACGATACTCTCAAAGTTGTCTATGAAAATACCAAAAATGTAGTTCAGTAATAATTACTACAGTAAAAATAAATCGGACTGTTATGCAAAATTCACAAATAAATGTAAAATTTTTTCTGAAAGTATTTTTTACCCATTAACACGTCAATGTTGTGGCTACTGCCAATGGTATTTCCATATACACGTTTTCGGTTTCGGTTCGTCCACGCCGAAATTCCTTGTTCTATTTCGTTCCGTCCTTCTGACGTCGCAAATGTTTACAGGGTCAGTAGACTTAACGGATTAGGTTACGCGACATTGGACGTGGACACTGAAACTGTGTTGCATAATTTTCGAAACGTGTGTGTATTAAGTAAAAAAAAAGGGACTTTACAGTTATTTTTACCACTTGTTTTGTTCACAAGTTTCCCTGCATATATTACAAGAATTTTTTAATACGATCGTTAGTCATGGCTTGATATCTGCTACTGGATATTGAAATATATTGTAACTGTACGTGAATGCGATATTTTTCTCGGGAGGCACCATGACTAGAGGTATGTAAATTTCGCAGATACATTCCAGGTCAGGTTGAACGCCAATTATGTATACTTCATTGTCATGTCTGTGACTTGCTGGCGGCTGTTACGAAACGCGTTTGACTTCTGCAAACCAATAGTAAATAAGGAAATAATGCGAAGTGCTATCGCTTGCTACCTGCTTGTACGGTTATGAAGCCAATAGATAATCTATTGTGGCCAGTGGGTGTATAGGACTGACAAGTCTAGGCTGCTGCCAGATGAATCCGCGAAATTTACGTACCTCTAGCCATGACCCCTATGGCCTCCCCTCTGGGTCCGTCCATGTTCTCTTCATTCCCTTGAACTTGACGAAGTGGTTGAAACGCTACTCGATGATATTCTGGGTGTGCAGATGATATAATAATAGTAGTAAACGAGTTGACAGTGTGGGCATTTCTGGCGGGTACACAATTCTACCTTGTTGTTTGCTATTCACAGCAAAATAATCACTTTTGAATAGTTTTATTGGCAGCAGTAATTTAAAAATATATATTTCATTGTGTCCTTTGATATTTACTTTCAGGTGATGAGTAGGGGCAGGAAAATTTAGCTATTTCAATGGCCTGCAAGTCAGAATCAACTATCCTATGCATTCTCAAGCCCGGACCATTTGTCCACTAGCTGCTACTCAGTGGAACAGCAGACAATTAACGAATAGACGGGACTTGAATATGCACAGTACAATGGATTCTAGCATGCGAGTCGTTGAATTCGCGAATTTTTCCTGTCCCTAGTGATGAGGAATCTTTCCACTGCTTTGTCTACGTTACCTACTGTTAGTGTCAGAAATATACGAATTGGTTGAATGGGAAACTAACACGGATTTTAAAAGTGTTAACTTGACGGGGAGTGTGCCGAGCTAGATTTTGGTGCAACTCGCATTTGGAGGGACCCGGGTTCGATTTCCGGCTCTGGCCGTCCTAATTTCGTTTTCCCATGGCTTACCGAAATCTCTCCAGGCAACTGGTAGGATGGTTCTGTCACATAGGCCATGTCATATTCCTCTCTTGGGCCCTGCCCTTGTGTAAAGTTGTGTTTAACCATGACCGCATTTAATAAAATACCAGAGTCTTGAATGTGGCAACACTGCATCGGGGCAATGGCGGATCCAGCGATGAGTTTAGAAGGAGGGTGGGGCATGCCTTAGGAAGTATGTATATTATACCCGAAGTAAAAGCGAGGGGGGGGGGGTCCGGAAAATTTTGCATTTCAAGGTGCCAAATGGTGCTATTTTCAGAGTTTTTGAAACTAAATATTGAAATACAGGTTATGATTTTTGTACTGTCATGCCAGAGCTCTAGGGTGAGGAGGGGGGCATGCCACCACATGGCCCCTCGTTGGATCCGCGCCTGCATCGGGGGGCCCTGCTGCCTGTCACTCCTTGGCTGCCCTAGTCTAGGTAGCATGTATAGGTGCAGTTTTAGTGACGTGTGCACATATACACATACTAGGTAAGCCAATGCGCGACCGGCAGCGGTGCCACATTCAAGATTCCGGCCTTATACTGAAGAAGACGTGGTTTAACCGTCTCTAATGACATTGCTGTCAACGGGACGTAAAGTCCTCTCAAACAACATTAATTCATTGCGAATATCCTTAAAATATATGTATTACCGACGAAACGATTGGTGTCAATATTTAATAAACTGCTGGAGTTTTTATGGCTTTTGGAATGAACTGTATACAACGTTGCCAGAACAATCCTCTCAAAACTCACCGACACAAGAATTAAATTCCACACATTTACTTACACAGTGATAAGATCAACGGTTCGTGAAAGTGCCCTTGTTTTATATATATATGATGCTGACAACTTCACACGATGACATCATTCCAATTTTTAAGTGAAACGTTTATTGTTATGTGTAAACACTCGCAATTCTGCAATAATAACTTTCAACGTTAAATCATAAATGGTATGATGCATAACACTACGCATAAAAATTACATATATGTAAAATATTGTTACGAAATTGATTATTCCACACAAATTTCACACAATTCGTTCCATGCAACACTGCAACATTCAGAAACCACTTAAAATTCCTCTAATATCATGGACTGTGTTGTGAAATTATTATGTTATTTGGTGATACAGGCAAATTGTTTACACATATTTTCGAAGGTTTTTACTATCGGTTCATGGAATTTACACTGGGAAAATAAAACTTCGCGTATTCAGTGACCAAGTTAGAATATATGTCAAGACCCGTCTATTCGATCATTATTTGCTGTTCCAGTGTGTAGAAGATATTCTAGGTACATTGGTAGCAGCCAATGGACAACTGGTCGGGGTAAGTGGATTCTAACGTGCAATACATTGAACTAGTGAAATTTTTCCTTCCCTACGTACGGTACTCGTTTATTGAAGTATCACTAAATTACCAGTACCATCAAGTAACAAGACATCAGTAATATATATATATATATATATATATATATATATATGTGTGTGTGTGTGTGTGTGTGTATATATATATATATATATATATATATATATATATATATATATATATATATATATATATATATATATATACACACACTCACATACACACGTGTGTGTGTGTACGTTTGAACGCGGCGACTCTTTTCATAATAAAAAATGCAACTTTTTAACGGGCGGTCAACCGTTCGTTCAACTGTTGCGATTTTACATGAAAAAAGTCACTGCGCTCGAACGCACATATATATACTACTGCCATCACCCAATATTAGTTCTCCTGCATAGTAGCCCTGTCTCCGCAGGGCACGGCAGCTGCTGGACAGGAACATTATCTAGGATTCTCCCTATCTGATGCCGTGGTAAGCGAACACACCTCCACCCTCTCCTCTGCGCGTCTTCCAGGGCTTTGTGATCAAGCGCAGTCGGGGGGAAATGGGCCCGCACTGCTGATCAAAGAGGTCGACCCTTCGAGCGACAGAACCTCTTCGACTGAGCTCATTGCTGGTCTGATAAGGCGTGTGGGCCACAGACGTTGAAAGTGGAGGAGGGAGAACTCCAACCACCAAGGACGATCAGCGTATTGTATCAAATCGTGCGTGATGGCTGTTCTGAATGGCGTGGGGTGGGTGTGTTGCAAAGTAGGCTGTACTCTGCGACGTCTGAACAAACTCACGAGTTGACTATCGGTATTGGCGAAGCACGAGTGTGATTCCACTTCTAATAGGCAACTCTGGAATTTGTACAGACGTCGCGTAGTACAGCTTACCTTGCAACACACTAACGCCATGCCACTTGACTTCTGAGGTTATATTCCAGTGGCCACGTTAAAACGGCCACGTGACCTTAATTCTATCCACAAAATCGATTACTAGGGACCTGAAAAGTTCACGTTATTCTTTTGGACGCAAGCTAGACTCCAAAGACTATAAGTCCGTGCCACTTAAGGCTCGGTTTCAGTCGCCATACTGAATTTTATTATTTTTTGGTTTTTTTTTTTTAATTTAAAGAAGAATAATGTTAAATATACGATTATACCTCAAATTCTATTTACATTTCGCTACAGCACAAACCTTGCGATTCAGCTGTTAACTTACAATTACACCGCAATGTGTGTGGCAAATTTTTTTTATATTCATAATTTGCCCGACAAATTGCGACCAAACTATACATTACTAGCTCTATTGCCACACTTGTATTGTAGCTCAAGGTAAATAAAATTTGTGGCATAGTCGCCGATGTACATTTTTCTTCTCAGAATTCCAAAAAAAGCGGAAAATAATGAAATTCAATATGGCGACTAAACCCGAGCCTTAAGGGCGCCGCATACCCGCGCGTGAGAGGCTCAAAAGCGACGGAGCAGTAAGGTCGACCTTGAAGCGCGCATCAAATGCCGCGTCGCCTCAACGAGCCAAGCGCTGAACTAGCGAGCAAGCTTCCCGCCGAACCGTTTTTACTATGCGACACTAAGCGGTGACCATATAATTTTATTGGTGAAGAGTCTGCAACTAAGTTCAGTGCCGGTCGCAATCAGAGTTTCACATACATCCGGTTAGTACATTTTGAAGTACGGAAGTCTGAAAAGGCCGTTTTTAGCCATGTTGGAGGGCTTAGAAACAGTGTTTTTAATGAGCGTGGCGTCTTAACAATGGGGTTCCGACCTTGTCTGAAGTTTGTTTCCCTTTCGTAGGTTGGCACAATGGGCACATGTGGAATATTTTCGTAGAAAAAAACCTGTTTACGAACATACTGCAACGCATTTGAAGCGTGGGGTAGGCGGCCTCCTTAAGCAATTGTCCGTTGACTTATTTGACAGCTCTTGAACGGAGCTATGACAACACGCAAGCAGCTATGCAGGGCCAATCGTGCGGTAGCACTATGTCATAGAGCAGCCAAGAAACAACCAGATGCTGTGAACTCGAGTACACAGACATTCTTTGAGGCAAGTCTACAGATCAGAGAAGCCAGGAATTTTCCCATTCTCTATCGATTACGTACCGTCAAGTGGGATGACTTTGTGCCATGTAGGGGTGACTGTGCCACCCTCAAAAGTTTAATTTTTAGGCTACTTGAGTAAGAAATAAGTAACACGAGGTCAGAACTAAAAACCAACTAGTTAATTCATCCATTGAAATTTTATAATTTTTCATTACATGGCCCCAAAATAAACATTTTAAGTGGCACAAAGTCACCCCAACGTGGCACAAAGTCACCACATTTGACGGTATGTTTTTCTTTCTTACATTTTGTTTACTAGATGACAATTCACCAAACACAATCTACTGAACCGCTGCCATGATAAGTTTGTGAGTCTACATATTAGATGTGTAGACTGCTGAGACGTTTAGGAAAGACGTCATAATTAGAGATCTTTGTTTTTCGCGAAAATAATTTTGCCTCACTTTTTTCCCGTGCCGTACGTGCACAGCTGCAGTTCTGCTCCGTGGTCAGCGATTGGATATTTTAGCTGCCACGAGATTCTACCGGCAAATCACACACGTGTGGTGTTGCAGGAAAGTTATTGTAATAGGCTCAGTCAAATGATACACGGCTCTTCACATAGACACGTTGCCAATTACCATGAAGCACAACTGCAGATGTGCACGTAAGGCACTGAAACAAACGGGGGCAAAATTCTTTTCGCGAAAAAACAGGGGTCCCTAGTCATAATTAGAGACGATAGTTAAGAGATGGTGAAATTTCGCGAATTCAAAGACCTGCATGTTAGAACGAAATATTCCATGCATACTCAAGCCGCGACCATTTGTCGACTAGCTGCTACTCAGTGGAACAGTAGACAATGAACGAATAGACAGGGCTTGAGAATGTATAGAATATTTGATTCTAACACGCAGATAATTGAATTCACGAAATTTCACCATCTCTAAAGATGGTATATCGCGGAAATGTTTTGTGCCAACATACCCTTGAAAACACTGTAGTTTCTCGCAACAAGTATAATTTGGTGACTGATATACGTCTGAGACAACGTATCTCTCTGCGGATCAATAGCAGCCATCAAATATTACAATAGCGGGATTCTTATTGGCTCAGTCAAATAGGGTAACAGCTCCACGTAGAAGCGAAAGCCAGTTATCTTTTGTTAAGCTGAACGTGCGTTGAAACCCTGCAAACAGTCAAGTTTTCCCGCGATAAACTCTCATCTCTAATTACAATAAATATTTTAAAATCACTTTCGTCGTTACGTATCTACTAAAAGCCTTCCTCGTCGCTAGTATGTCAAGTCTAATTGTTTAAATTTCTTACCGTTAAACGTAAGGCAGTGACGTATACACAGTAAAAAAAATGTGTACATTTACAAGGAAAATCTTGTAAACTAATACCAGAACGTAATAAGCCAGGCAATGAAAGTAAGATGTCAGAAAACTTTCAAAGTGGTTACAAATATCGTAAACACTTTTGCGAACTAGTAAAATAAACGTAAATGAGCAAATTTTTCGACTTAAAACAAAATAAACCTAGGAGACCTGACAAATTTGACAAAATATTTCGTAATTTTACAAAAAAATGTTGTAAACTTAACCAGATGTTAGCTGTAAATATACAAAATTTGTTTGTATATTTACAGAAATGTTTGTAAATATACAAAGAAGTTTGTAAAAATACAAGTGTTTTGTAAATTTTACAAAGGCTTTGTAGTGTTACCAAAAAATTTTTTTGGAAATTGGTTTCCAAAAAAGCTTTTTTGTAAATGTACACATTTTTTTTTACTGTGCATGATTGAGTCAACGGTAGACGTGTTATTATGGTTTATACTGTTTTATTTCGGGGTATCTTGCAACTTCCAGCTGTGAAACTGAGGGCAGCACGCACATTGAACAATTGAACGTCGATGTGTTCCTCTTGAAACTTTACTAAATACGAAATACCGATTAAATTACAAACTTAAAATTATAACGTGTTAGAACACGGTCCGGGTTTTATTAGCGGTAATACGGTTATCACAACATAAAAAATAAACTTTGTTTGCACTCTATCCTGCTATCCAAAACCAATATTTCCCTCCGGTATTGTTAACCGATCAGTGGTTGCTAGTAAAAAAGTCACACGGTTGGTAGCGCATGTGGTACTTCCTAGCTCGAAGTTTTAACTTGAAATATTCGAAACAAATAATAAAAATGAACGCGCTGTGTGGATTGTTTTATCATTTGCACACCAACAGATTTGTAGTGTGAATATAAAAATAATAAAAGAGCTCTTTTGATGTCACGTACACTACTGGTCGACGATGAGCATAACACTCACAAATATCTGCTCGTTAATTTGTAAATAATTATTTAAAAGTAAATGAGATGACGCATCATTCCTGGCAACCATTTATGTTGTAATCAGGCGAATTTTGAAAATTGAGCTAGACGAGGGAAAAAGGCCCTTCTGCTTCGTATTAAAAAGTAGCACAATAGTATTACGTAGTGTAAGGAAAATGCCCTCTGCGCCACAACTGACGACCTTCACGTTTCGCGCGCTGTCATAGTTACCACGTATTTCGGAACAAATCTCGTTGATAAACGAAACATCATGAACATAACCTCATTCGCTGACTTGTATGTGCACACCTCGCTTCAGTATTCAACATTTAAATTTATTTTCACCATGTCCTATTACCTTCACCATTGTTGAAATTTTCTGAACGCATGTGCTTCAGATGGCAACGACGGAAAAATATGTTAAATGACTAACGTTAAACAGAAACTGTACAGATGACGTAAATCCGAAGTTTTTTGTTGTAGGCATTACGTTTTAACCTAAAGAAAAAAAAAACATTACGTTGTTTAGCCTATCACATCTTCATTAACCGGTTAGCTTCGTGACTGTTGAATTGTATTGTAGTGGGTTAAAAATTCACGTTTGCTTTAGAAACTGTCACACGTGTTCCAAATGGTAGGCTTCCCGTTTAGCAAACGGAAACACGTGTCAGGGAATGATAATTGAGTAATTTCAAAACACAAAGCTAATTGGAGAAACTATTTCCAAACCCTTCGACATGGCTAAAAACGACCTTTTCGTGCAGCTATACCACAAATTATATCACTAAGATTGATACAAAACTGATCGAAAGTTCTACAGTGTACTCTGGAGTAGGTCGTTCGGGATAAAGTGAGCACTAAAAATTTGACCTTTTAAAAATATCACTAGCTGTTACTGCATATAATTCAAAATTGACTATAGTTCCCTTACTGCTTGTAAGGTTGGCAGCGAAATTGCGCAGTATAGGTCCGTGTATTTTCCTGTTTAAATACAGCAAACTTGAAACAAAATTAACCGAAATCGACATACTTGTATTATATATATTTAATAACTTTATTTTATCAAACCATACAGGTTCCGATCGACTGATTAACTTATCTTACACGCGCAAACATAAAGTCTAGATAGATAAGACACTTTCCGGCGTCAGCCGTTACGTGCGGAAAGATACTAATTGGCTGAAAATAGAACTTAAGCAGGGTTTGTTTGAGTGCTCAGTTTATCCCGAACCACCTATACAGACATTCCGTAATATTATTATAGGGTCTCCAGTTAAAGTTCCCTATTTATGGCCATAATCTTTCATTTATTTCAAACAATTGCAAATAACTCGAATATTTTTTAACCAAATGCTTTGAACAAATCTGAGACTGTGTATAGTACAAGACACAATTTTGCCTGAGCTTTTTTTTTATAATGTAACGATTGCTAGCAAAAAATATATTTAGCTAATTTTGGCTTATTTTGACAGCAACATTTGTGATATTTCAGGGGCAAAAATCTAAAAATCCGTTTGGTATATTGCAACAGAAAAATTCAGATACAAAAGATGATATATGCGTGTTAAAACTGTAAGAATACATTTTTGATTTATATATTAATTTCCATTAAAAATATTTTTTCGACACCACTGCAGAACTAAAGAGCGAGGCCTTAAGAGATACTACAAAACACTACACGCTAATTAAGCACATCGAGCGTAGGAGCGAAGTGGCAGTAAGTATGAGTGTGATTGTAGTCCTTACCGCTTCTTTACTTGTTAACATCCAACGCGCAAAACACCTCCAGGTAGACGGCGTCCTTAATATGTCACATCGTAAAAGAACCACAGCTGTCCTATGTTAATTTTTGATACGGTCGTGATTTTTTTCGTTGCCTTTGCATATTGACGTTAATCAATGTTGTTAATGGATAGAAGGATTTGAGTTTGTTCCAGGCTGTCAGCATTATTTTTTCTCTGCTGCATCTATTTGTAAACGAGAATGTAATTGCTGTCATAATTAAATTTGTAATTTCTTCTCGTCCCAGTTCGTCTACATGTAATTAATGGCAAATAATACTGTTTGCTTTTCGTTTGTTATAGTAATTAAAATTTAATATAATTAACACTGGAATTGTCAGCTCACCCTACCCACATTTTTTAAAATAATATTTCCTACGTATAAAATAAAACAAGCAAAAACATTTACGCGATTAATTTTTTTAGATTAACTCGAAATTCCACGCAGTAAAATAACGATATTTGATCATTATAGTTTTGAGCTGGTAAAATTATGCTGACCCACTATCAAATTTAAAACTATTTAAAAAATATTCCCAAAAATAATTTTATGAAATAGAATAAATTTTCTCTGTAAGTTTCAGTTGCTTTTTATAACACTGTTCTCGTTCCGTTAGTACACTGTGGTTTAATGTACCGTAGACCGGGGTTACTTTGACCTTGTGGGGTAACTTTGTCCATTTTAAATTTAGGGTTTTATGCCGTTTATTGACGAAAGTTTCAAACATTAGCTGTAAGGATCTAAGGAATTTCTTAAAATACTTGGGAAAGATTATATGTTTATTTACCAGAAAATCAAAAAAATAATAATATTCTGAGTGGTCAAGGTAACGCCCTTAAGACTTCTGTCCCGGCGCGCGTTTACCTCTTATAACCTAGGCTATATATATATATATATATATATATATATATATATATATATATATATATATGGGAGGTTCCACCGGATGTACAAATGATTATTAGCGCTCGGCGGAATACATGACACAGCAGCAGTGCAGTGAGATGCAATTTGATTATAAAGAAGTCACGAACGTTGAGTGTAGATTAAAAAGAAAATTAAATATGGTACATTTCAAGTGGATATATATATACTTTACACCTAAAAGCTAATATAATTTAACGATTGCAAAATGATGGTCCAAATAACAGCCATATTTGCTACACAGATCGTTACTCGAAGCAGCCAATAGGAGCGAAGCATCAAAGATGTGTCGTTCGAAACTACACATGAATCAAGTTTACTTTTAACGTGAAGAAACTGCAATCTGAACTCGTTAGTAGAGCATATAAATACTCTATTATGCTCAACATGTTTAAGTGAAGTAGTTTTACATCCAGTGTGACCGCTGCCTAGGACTGTGAAAGAAATCTAGGCTGTTTCCAAATGAATCCGTGATATTCACGCACCTCTAATAATGGTGATTTATTACACGTAATGTGGTGCCGGTAACCGTTAAGTACTTGAGTTTACCTCCCTGTTTATAACATAAGATATTAATGTTTAAATATGAATCTTCGGTCGTCTTGAAGAATAGGATAAGGCGTGAATTTAATCTTCATTTCACGTCTTCTGCTTATTGCAAACATGTGTTTTTGCCATTGAGAAACTCGGTACTGTGCCCAACATTTCCACGTATAAAAGAGAACACTGAGTGACAGAATGGCTGACTGACATCAAACTGCAGCCCAAACCGCTGGACCGAGACATATGACATTTTTTGTGCGAGTTCTCTTCAGGTCGTAGGCGAGCACTAAGAAGGGATTTCTCGAAATTTGTCCCCTAAGAGGCTGAAAAGGGGTGAAAAGTGTTTTCTTAGAATCGTCTACATACCTCGAACCCGACTGTCTATCATGTTTACCATCGTTACTTTTACATCATTGAGTCAATCATAAAACAAATTTAGCCAATTTAAGGGTTTTTCGAAATTCAACCTTTAAGGGGATGAAAAGACCTTAAATGTGTTTTAGTTTTATTATCGATATCTATCGAACCCTTCGGGGTACAGAGTTGCTTTTTACTTTAAAATGATGCTGATATGAATACCCAAAATTAATTTTTTCAGATTTTTTTGAAATTCTTATCCCAAATAGTAAAAAGGGGAACTGTGTTTTTTATTAATCGTCTGTCAGCTCGAACCCAGAGGGCTATCGACGTGATTCTTTAATTCAATTACATAAGTATACACATTTATAACCTAGGACTAGAAGACGTTTCGAAAGTCTTTAATTAAGGGGGTGAAACGATGTAAAATGTGTTATCGATTATTCTTCCATAACTATCGAACTAGTCGAATATCGAAATTATGTTTGCTTGAGAATGATGTTTACGTAAAGACCGAAAATACATTTCAGGATATTTTCCAAATTCGACTCCAAAGATGTAAAAAAATGCAAAATATATTTACGATTCGTGATCGATATATATCGATCTCACAGCATTTTTAAATATTGACCGGATTATTGCTTAAGAAGAATGCTTACTTAAATGCTTGAATTGCAGTTTACTGATTTTTTTTTTTTTTTTTTTTTTTTTTTTTTTTTTTTTTTTTTTTTTTTTTTTTTTTTTTTTTTTTTTTTTTTTTTTTTTTTTTTTTTTTTTTTTTTTTTTTTTTTTTTTTTTTTTTTTTTTTTTTTTTTTTTTTTTTTTTTTTTTTTTTTTTTTTTTTTTTTTTTTTTTTTTTTCAAAATTTGACACATAAGAGGATGAAAAGTTATGAAGCGGGATGAAAGGTGTTTTCATTTAATCGTCTATATATTTTGAAATCAACGGGCTATTGTCACAGTTTCCTTTTAAATTTGACACCCATACAATAGCCATAACTGTTTACAAAGTTTTTGTTCTAAATTCGAACCCTGAGGGGGTGAAAAGATATAGAACGTGTTTTAGATGAAGCCACGGCCCACGAATGCTATCGAACCCGTCGAATTATAGAGTTGCTTTTTGTTTTATGATGATGAATACGCAAATGTCCGTAAAATATTCCAAAACTTTTCTAATTCCGAACTCTTAGAGCTGTGAAGGAATGAAAAAAGTTTTTAAATGAATTGTCGACTATACTTTGACTCAATGGGTTGCCGTCGTGATTTTCACCTCAATTGGATTCTTATACACATTTTTAACGCGTGATGGTAAGATTTTGCGAATTCGGTCACTAAAAAGGCGAAAAAGTGCAAAATGTGTTTTTATTCACTCAATGGTTCTACCAAACCCCAGTTGAGATATTCAGATTTTTTTAAAATTAAGAATGATGTTTACCAAAATACGAAAAATAATTATCTCAGTTTTTATTGTGAGAAAATAACTCAAATATCCTGTTGAAGGGAAGAGGGAATGTAGTCTTTGTAAACCTCTCAAAGCAGACGATCCAAAAATTCAAGTAAAGCGTTAGAGAAGTAATTTATAGGGAAGTTAACATCTTGCAATTAGACTGTTACATAGGCTATGGTTGTGTGCCCAGCGACAGAATATATTATTTATTTTTAACTAACTTTAGACGGTACGTATTGAGGGCACTGTCATCAATAATCGCGCTAGACATAAACGAGTCATCATACCATGTGTAATACTTATACCATCTAAATACTCTCTCATATTCAAGGTCTGTTTTGCCAGGACTTCAGATAAGGTATGGAACAGTTGTTAAGACTGCCAGAGATAGATAACGGTCAGTTTTTCACATCGACAGCTATAGCTACTTATCCAGCTGCAGAGTAAGTTCAACCCGCAACTTGGTTATCCTAACACTTGGCCGAGCTACTAATCTGGCGTACAAAGAGGTCCTTCAATTGACTCGCTGTTACGAGTAATACACGCGGGCAACGCCGCAGGCGGACTGCTATATGTCACAAAAAAATATTGTTTATTTGTCTTCTATGCGGTTCTATACCAACCATCCAACTGATATGAAATTTCTGCAAAACATTGGGCGGGGGAAGGCAAAATGAGGTATAGGGACAGAACAGGATCACTTAAAAATTTAGTGAACAACTACACTTTTGTGAGAATATTTTAATCAAATTTTTTAAACATAAAAGGCGGAAGGGAGGGGTGGGTGGTGAAAAACGGAGTAGATGGACAGAATGGGACACCCGAAAAACTTAGTAAAAGACGATAAAACTTTGGTGAGTTTACGTGCGCGCGTCCGCGAAGTTTTTAGCTGAAAAAAAATTTCTGAAGGAGGCGGGTCAAAATGGTGTTCAGGGGCAGAGCGGGGTGTCCAAAAAGATTGCAATTAAATAAAAAATGGTTTCTACCAAAACAAATTATAGTTCGGGGGGAAGTGGGAGGCAAAACGGGGTACAGCGGAGCAGAACAGGATACCCAAAAATAATTTATGGAACAATTTTCCTTTTCAAAACGTTTGTAAAACGGACATTAATGATTTTTAACATCGTTTTGCCCATTTAGCATTTTTAAAAAACTTTTGTGCTTCAGAAATGCTATTCTATTAAATTGAAAACCCCACAAACCAAGTTCAGGGAACCAGCTAGTTATATATATATATATATATTTTTTTTCTGGAACAAAACTTTTTTATATGAACTTGCGTGCTAGGGATAGCTTCCAACATTTCGCAGAAATGTGATATTGCTAACGTTGCAAATTTTCATAAAAATATTCTCTTATTTCAGTTTGTAAAACATTTCACGAATTCAGAGATTAGAGAAATATACAAACAAAGCTTTGTGTATCTTCAATGGAGAAGGGTTTGAGGCATCGAGTCAGAAAAATTAAGATTATAATTTGCTATTTTGTTACCTGAAAGTGTTGTTTATTGCCACAGCCACAGCTAATCGTTATTCAGCCGTTACGTAATCTAACTAGTGCCAAGAAAATAAGTAGCTGATTTAACATCAAAACAACAACGATTTTGGTACCTAATTTTAACATGTCTGTGGGCACACAACTGTTTACATGATGTAATGTCTGCCTCAATACCAGGTAGAATTTACTGTACATACGGTTGAAAGTAAAATATTAGGCTCAACATTGTGTCAACCTATGATTTGCCTACTACTTTGTGTGGTTTATAGTTTAATTCATCTTCGAGTACTGCAAAAGTTCAATCTGAGTACTCCAAATTATCTTAACGAATTCGTAAAAATGTGTTCTTCTATTTTCAATACGCATTAAAAATATTAATTTCCCTTAAAAAATTAATACAAGTCTAAATGACATAAAATGATGTTATTGGTCAGTAATGACCCTTTAAGAAACCATTTTAACTAAATTTTGGGGTGCTCAGATAACCTTCTTGCCTAGTTTTGTTACAAGCTTCTTATATATATATATATATATATATATATATATATATATATATATAAATATATATAAAGAGAGAGAGAGAGTAAGTAACCTTGACGGGTACAACTCATTTAAGTTTCATCGCAACAGATAGACATTAACATATATACAGGATGTTGTCTAATTGAATGTCAATATTTTAGGGAAACTTTCCCAACATCTATAGGAATAAAAACTGTTATACGGACACACACAGGCTGTATCACTTATGAGTAGAGACATGCAAAATTCGCGTTATTTTCTGACAGCTGACTAGACTCCAAGTGACTATACTTGTCGCATATATTGACGTTCTGTTTTCTGCTGCTATATATATATATATATATTACACAAAAAATCAAAGTAGTTACACATTTTTTTTAAAGTAGCGACTAAGGAACATGAATGCGCCTGATGACTCATAAATGGTACATTATATATACACACACTATTACATATTTTCTGACCAAATATGTAAAACTCTGTTAATATTCTCCCAGTTTCAGCGTACACGTGTCGTTCTTCTACAATGGCTGTCAAATGAGTAAAACAAGTATTCCTGCAAAGTGACTCAATGTATTTCTAAAGCGTCCCACATTTACTCAGTTGACGGTATTGGTTTAGCATATGCAAAGAGTTAATTTTTTTATCATCGGCGTTTTCGTGTTTTCCAAATTATTTGTAGAAAGTACTACCCGACGTTAAATTAATTTGTCACTGCGAATGAACGACGTGTTCGTAACCGAGCAAACACAAGCGTCAACATTGTCGCCGCGAGCTGGAGAGTTGGTCAACACTTCTTGAATAGTTTGAGGACTACCCTTCGACTTCCGCGCAGACCAGTACTCTGTGATCTCGCCAGGAGTCGGCAAACATATTTGCTTAACGTCCGTACCCCCTTGGGGCCTGATTCCGGCGAAGCGCGGCACAGATTCAACGACGCGGTAAAGAGTTTTGAAAATGTCGATTTTCGGCTATGTTTGAAGTTTCAGAAATTCGGTTTCTCAAAGCGTCGTACTAGATACATTTGCAATATATGCTTTTAGAAGTATGTTTGCATATATATTGGAAGGCTAAATATTCCCGTTACTTCCTACTGCTATAGTAACCGGCATAATATTCTAAATTTAAATAAATAAAATATGAACAACTCTTCCATACAGGAGTATTCTTGAGATATGAACCATTACTTGTTCAAAGGATCAGTCTGAATACCGTCATTCTCACGGCAAAGGATAATAAACCACAAAGTTCTGTACTACATTTTTTTCGAGAGTATTGCAGGTTAAGAGCGTCCAAGTGGGGAAAAAATCGTTATTTTATATTTGCATGAAATAGTGTTAGTTTTATAGACGTTAGATGGCAGTACATATGGCTCTTACGTAAAAAAAAAATTAGCTGTACCAGTTTTTCCGTAATGGCACTTCAAAAGCAAAATTTGCACATTTTTAGTTCTTACAAGCAGCAGAAACATATAAATATAAATAAATATAAAACATTCTCACTGAAACAACATGTCACAGGCTACTTCTTGACATATTTTAGTATCCATTACAAAAAATTTCTGTTTTAAAAAAAATCGATAAACAAGCAAAAAATTCCAAACTTTAGAAAAATTTTTTAACTTAGAAAAACATTTTGTAGTGGATTTGAAAACGTGTAAAGCAGTAGCCATTGACATGAAGTTACAGTGTGAATTTTTAGATGTATTTATGTTCATTGATTTTTGCGGCGTATAAGAACTAAAAACGTGCAGATCTTAACTTTGAAGTGACATTATGGGAAAACTGGTTAAGCAAATTTTTTTTGTAAGAGGAAAATGTACACGAAGTAACATCAACGAAACTAACACTATTTCTTACAAATATATAAAATTACGATTTTACTCCACTTAGACGCCCTTAAACGTGAGTGAAATCTTGTGTCACAGCGTCTTTCAGTTCGTCAACTTTGCCACGAGAATGACGGCACTCATACTGATACTTTGGGCAAATAATAGTTCATATCTCAAGAAAACGGCTCTAAGGAAGTGTTGATCATATTTAATTTACTATGTTTAAGGGTTTATGCTGGTTATTCTATGCGGTGACGGGACTTTGTGGCTTTCCTGTAAAATCCTAGAAAACGTTTTTTTTTTTTGTCATTTCTATAAAACCGTTATTGAACGTAGTGTCGATTTTCTTGTGAACGGATCGTGACTCCGGATAGTTTTGACATCTTCGATGACGGTAGAAGAAATTACACTAAAATAATGCTATAAATATTTCTAAAATAAGCTCACTATAAACTGACGAAGTCTGTAATCTAGGATTGTCCCAATGACTTTTTTGAACGGAATCTAAACAATTGCAGACAAAAAACAGCAGATACTCACAAACCATGTATTTCGTTACCGAAAGCATGTTTTCTATAGTACAGTATGTGCCAAAAGTGCTCATTGAAACAGGCAGTGTCTCAGTTTAAACTTCATGTGAAAAAGTACTTAATTTATGTTCAGTCTGATAAAACTTTTTAATTGATTATTGTTTTTTTCTTTTTGCGTATTTGCGTCGATATAATTACTTAATAGATTAAATTCTAACAAATTGGAAGCACTTGTTTCGCTACTTCACGTATTGAGGCATGTATATATATAATATAAATATATAGGTAAATTCCGGCGACCAACGCCAGCGTCCACTACGTTTCCAACATGCGAATATCCCAGAAGGATTCAAACCCGGATCGCCGTGGAGGAAGGAGAGTGTTCAGACTAGCACACCAACGAATCTCCCGATTACGCACGTGTGTAGGCAATGGAGAAAATGGTTTGAAAAAATGTGCTTGAGAGTGTCAATTTTCTTTTCTGCACAGAAAACTGAAACACTATACAAACGTATGAAAATTATAAAGATAAATTTTTTTAAATATTTCAAGTTTGTCAGATATTATTTTGTTTAATGTTTTTTGTTGTTGTAGATAGTACACTCTTTGAATATACCAATAACACCTCATCGTTTTAAAACGACCTTACATAACATTACAGTTAAACGCATTAATTATTGTCAGTTTACTTGAAACGTTATTCTTAGTATATATTTATACATAAATTAAACATATTTTTATGCTAGTTTAGTTTATTTTATTGCCCATTTATAAGCCTAACCATTATGAAAACTTTATAGGAACAATTGCATCAACCCCTCCCTTCCAAAATTTTTGACGTAGGCCTAAAGCACTCAAAAAATACAATTCACAAAGCAAGACATTTGTAAAGATAAAACAACTTATCATTATAACATTTAATTGCTCGTCGTTTTATTTATTACCAGCATAACTGACAAGCCTAATATCCTCAAAGTGGATGCAAATTACCATAAAAGTGAAAATGGTTTACTTAAATCTAGGAATATTAAGTAATAATATTGACTTATACACGTAATAAACAAGATATACAAAATATAAGTAATCTTACTAAGTGATATACTGGTATCCAGTTTAATAAAAAATTGAGAAAATATTTCCTGAGATGTCTTTCTGTCGTAAAGATAAAAAAAAACTACCTTTTAAAATACTACAAAACGATGAACGAGATTCACAATATTCAAGTCAGCTTTGTATGTAGTATATGTGTACCAAGTTTAGTAAAATTCTGAAAAATATTTCCTAAGATATGTAATAGTATGCTAAAAATATAAAAATGGCCGCCATTTTGGAAATATGAAAACAAGATGAACTAAATACATGACAGTAAAGTCAGCTTTATATGTAGTATATATGTACCAAGTTTGGTGAAAGTATACAAAAATGGCCGCCATTTTGAAAATATGAACAGGGCGTTAACGAAATATATATAATTCGAGTCAGATTAAAAAGTACTACACGTGTACAAAGTTTGATGAAATTCGGTCCACTGGTTCAAAAGTTTTTAGTTCATCGTCATCACAATAACCTATTATTTCCTTCGGAAAGTAGGCTAATAATAATTCATTTCTTTGCTATTAGATATAAATATTAATTCGTCTCAGTAAGTGCAAGAAAACAATCTGTTATTTATACTTTATTTTCTCACAGATAGCAGCCAACATAGTTTACAGCTTTTCCCTAAACAAGTTTTGATCCTCTCAGTAAATGACCGAAAGCGGTAACTCTGATTATTTGTAAAGTTTTGTAAATTACATTATGAATACATCTATACAACGTTTCATGAAACCAACAAATGATCAGTAGTACTTTAGCAAGGTATACCTCTTTGCTGATTTTTATTTAATGATTTCGGTAATATTTTTGTATTAGTTTTCAGCGTACAGAGTCAAAAATATACCATTTTCATTTCCTAAGTCAGCAAATATTTCCGGTGTTATTTTTCTTTCGTTTTATTTTTGATGTGGCAAATTATTTAGCTAATTTTGGTAGATCAAACTGTTGCGCTTTACGAGTACTTTGTATTCAAATCGTGGTTCAAATTGTTCTTGTTCCTACACTCGTTAACGCGCGCGTATACCTATCACCAAATATGATAGTAATTTGTAAAATAAAAATAATGCTTTGAAAGACACGTCCATCAAAATACCGGTATTGCGTTTAATGGCATATAAATGTTGCATGTTTACGACGCTCCTAGCTTATGCTCCATATCCTCGCTTTACTACCTCTAACGTCGTATGTTTACGTTCTTGAAAACATTTCATAGTTTACATCCTCTCCTCTCTGCGGTCATAACATCTTAGTGGGTTCTGTGTATGGAAAACTATATGCAATATAATACACCGTTAGAATAAACGTATACATAAAATTACACGCCATTTGCCAGTCGGTTACTGCTGCAGGCTTTATAAACCCCAATTTCTCGTTTAACAAACTCTAAAAAAATATCTGGTACTATAATTTTGTGATTATAGTTTGATTCTGACGTACAGGTTACAATTATTCAACCTTCCTCCAATTCAGTTTGTTACTAAAACACATTTTGCATATTTCTGAGCGTGAAAATTATATCAGTTTGAAATATTATGTGATAACAATGCCAAATCGTCTGGGGCGAAAATAAAACTATTGGGTAACGATTGTTTGACTGTTGTTAGTGATTACAAATAAAAGTAAGGATGTTTATTACAACTTACCACTTTTAAATACAACCTGAATGAAACATTTTAAAAACGTGCATTTTACTTGTTTTTACTTACTATATATTTAGAACTAATTCAAATGTTTGAATTATTACTAAACGTATAATGAACTATAGAATGAATTTCTAGTATTGTGTGATGTAAATTAAAATAACCTTGTATTAATGGTCCAGGTTTTGGGCAGGACCAAATTGGATGTTGAATCAGAGGCGGGTAGGATGTGCGGGACATTCTGTAGTTTCTAGCACGCCTGGAAACTGAGGGGTTTCTCGTAAGCTGCTATTTTTAATTTCGAAGAAAAAAACCTACTATCCTCCAATATTCACCCATTGTCTCCTTTGTCACACGTAAAATTTAACCACATCCGTTTAGCTGGTCACGTAAAACTAAGGAATTGTTAAAAAAAAAAAAAAAAAAAAAAATACAACTTTTACGGTAAATTTACTGGCTACAAATTTTTTATTAAGTCATTAAAAATTGTGATGTTTATTTTATGTTTTGAAATTAACTTTCAGAAATGTATGATTTTTTCTCCATATTAATTTGTGATGATATCTAATGCTGACTCATTCTGAGGTTTTTAGTTTCAAAACTTACAACGTCCGGTAATGACGTCGTCAGAGTCAAAATACTAAAATAACCGACAACTATCAGCTCAAAACCTAGATGGAATAGGCCTACCATCCATATGTGAAACATACACAACGCGGTCAGGAATCGAACCCTGGAACTTTATACTATTTTGATCGAGCACCTTGACATATCGTTCAATAATTCAGTATTCCCCATTACCATTCTAGTTTATTTATTTACTAAAGATTGCGATGTGTTAATGTATGCATGCTGGTTCGTCTGCCACAACATGTTCCTGCAGAAATAGGTTTCATGCAGCGGGCAGTAACTACAAAGTAACTTGTAGTACATTTTCAGCGTAGATTTGGGAACAATCGACTAACGTTTTATGAACGTCAACGTTGTATCGGCATACTTTGAAAGTACTTTCAAACCAAAAGTGGATTGAACGTTTCTGTATTTCATGCCAATGTACTGGAAAATTAGTTCTAATTAAGACAACTACATTGCTTTGGATCAGTTAACTAATTTTGCATGGTCAATGACAAATATAATTAAATGCTGAAAAAAATTTGAGGGACTCCACATATGCGAGTTTTCTTTTGACTTTTAAAGGTATTTACAGCTGTATGATTTCGCTAATTTATTCATAGAAATATGTACTACTGATATTACAGATTCAAACCTCAACATTCGAAGGTTGCCAAGTTTTTGCTCCGTCCCCGGTGCAGCATTATCGAAGAATAAAAACGTTATTGGTTAATCAGAGATCAGTGGAAAATTTTGGCCTCGCTCACACGAGATTAAAACTTATTCGTGACTTGTCCAGGACGTGAACCCAGAGCCCCTTGCACCGTGAGTCCGCGCTCAATCAGTTACTTTGCAGAGGAAATACAGTTTATGCAGAATACAATTATACAGGATGTATCGCCTATGAGTCGCAAGGCGCATTTACGCTGGTATTTTTGCACGTACTGACAAACTGTTTGCTGTTTTGTTTAGACAGCGTCTGTCCAAAGAATATGGGTCGTCGGCTTCGTCACGTGACGTCCCAATTAGTGGCGAGACGCCATTTTGTTGACCTTTGCAAGTTAAGTCGTGTAGAAGATTTAGTTTTATTACGGCAATCAAAAGGTGGCTTGACTTTACAGTACATTGCAACAAATACGTAGAGAATATGAATGACATTTGACAAACAAAATTAAAGTATTTTTAAAATTTTTCAAGAAGCGACTAAGGAGCATTAATGCACATGACGACTCACAGACGATACACGTGGTATACACTTTACAAATGCTAAATATAGGCCGCCTTAAGGGAAAATGTTAGACAATTTTATTGTTTTTGCAGTTTTCGAACCCTAATATTTGTTTAAATTGTATTATCAAAATTTTTTTATCAACAAAGTACAGCAAATATTCTTGGAAAACTGCTTGAAATAAATAATATTGGAATATTTCGTTGATGCTGTATAATAAATTAATGCTATATTACATTATTATTTATGTAAAGCAGTTTACCATGAAAATGTGCTATGCTTTGTCGAAGAGAAATTTTGACAATACAATTTCATTAAATGTTATTACTCTAAAACTGAATATACAAACCAAATTGTCTAACACACCCCCTTCAAATTATAACTTTTGAATCCCTGGTTGTTTTCTTTCTTTCAGTCACATTTTATCTTTCCGCCAATTATGAATATAAATACAGCACTGTAATAAATAAACACAAGTTTCACCGGACTCCTGGGTTATCGGTGTTCTAGTACTGTGCCGTATTATATACGTCACGACTTATATAAATTAAATATTAAAATGTTTTGTCTATTTTCTCATAAGTTTAGGTTCATTTTCTTAACTTTTTTTATTTCATTGATATTATCTTGTTTACATTATACTAACAGTATTTTGGTGTCATTCAGTAATTTTATTTTACTCTGGATGTTTCTGTACATTTTATTTTTTA
>PNEQ01038150.1:0-26217 GCA_003012365.1 Medauroidea extradentata | reverse complement strand
CCAAGACACACTATGCACCTGCTCGTCTCTCCCTCGTCTTCACAAGGACAAAATATATACAATTTCTTATTTTTAACATAAAACTTGGTGTAGTAATGGTATTTCGATGAGAACTATTGCAATGTGATCGTGATACAATGACGAGGAGAATGAATGGTCGCAAGACATAGTTATTATTGTACATTAATTTATGATGGTTTACACTGATGACTATTGAATATACTAAGTCGGGGTATGCCCATATGGGCCTGTCACAACTTACTTTAACACTCCTGTTTCCACATGTATAATGTGTAGTGCTTACCAGTAAACATTTTTCACTCAACTGCAAATAGCATTATTTATTTCACTAGTTATTGAGCAATAAAGCTTTTGTGACCTCAAGTGGCTGTAGATACGTTTATTTAAGTGACAATGAGAAAATTTCCTTCGTAATTATATTCACACCAACAAATAAAATGTCAAACCATCTATACAATTGTAGAAAAACACGAACAGAGAATATTATTCAACGAAGTTACTTAATTCTTTATTTTATGATGAGTAGGGAGAGGAAGTTTTCACGAAATGAATTTCCCGTCACTTTCGTTCATGTCCTTACGTACACACACGTATTTGATTTGCGGATTTAACCCCCAGACGCTGAGAATTAAAACATCCAGTAAATGACCCCGAAACAGATACGCACTGAAACAAAGTGTTGCACACATCTTTATATAAACCCCCACCCATTGAAGACATTCAAGAAGAAATATTATGTAAGGCCAATTTAGAATACTTTAAAGTAGATATGAGTCTAATAAATGCAAGTCAAGATAAGAAAATAATGGAATTCACTTTTTAGGAGCCCATTAATCAGGTACAATTATACGTTGACGAAGTAAACAACAATAAAATATACTGTCATATTACAGAAAACATACAAAAGCAACAAAGTGTAGAATCTGATTAATTATCTTTGTTCTACCTACAACATCACCCTTCTGATGCATCACTATTTCAAGAAAAATATGCTGACGATCCCAACACAATGGAAATATAAACAACTCCCACCAATCCAGATAATGCACCTGCAGCTGACAGAAAACAGGCCCTTAGGTATGGAATGACAGCAAATGGTGAAATTTATGTTGAGGCTCACATTCTGGCAGGAGAATAACACTTAACAGTTGCAACAAAATATTATGTTCCAGAAATTCTCGCACCTTATCACGACCAAAATTTAGGAGACAAACATTTAGAAATTTTCAAAACAACCAAAATAATTAAAGAATCATACTTATGGGAAAATATTGACAAAGACATAAACCATGTAAAACATTCGAAATTTAACAGAAAACTAAACCAGCATAGGACTCACGATAAGGTCAGTTACAACCAATTGACCCCCCTGCCCTAAAAACCATATTTTCATGCTGGGCAATAGATTGAAATGCCCACTTCCTGTCACCGAGTTAGGTAATAAATACATAATAGCTGCAACAGAATACACAACCAGGTTCGTAATAGCTATGACAGTACCTTCTATTGATGCCAAAACTAGCTCTAATTTCATTAAAGACATAGTTCTAAGATTCGGTAACCCAAAATCCATATTAAATGATAAAGGAACCTCATTTTAAAACGAGTTGATAGAAAAACTACTCAGGGAACAGGACATTAAAAAGTTGCAGTCATCATCATACAACCCGAGGTATAATGGATAAATAGAAGCCTTTAACAAAATACTGGGCCAGCAGTTCGTTAGTTGTCCTAAGGATACACCTTGTCAATGGGACAAATTCGTGGATCTTATGTTTAATAATAACACGTCGGTCAACACTTCTTCAAACCCCCCCCCCCCCCGGTTCTTCCTAGCCCATGGAACAAACATGACACAGCCAGCTCAGGTGGTATTAAACAAACCACACATACGGACACCGTCGTGGTTAGAAAAATTACAGGAAGATATAAATCAATCCAAAACAAATATATGAGCAACACAAAAAGTTCAGGAAAGCGAATACTGAAAAAAAATTTCAACTACCGCAGTTTAAGTAAAATCATTATGTTTGACTTAAATCACAAAACAGGTCAAAGGTCTTCAATTATAAATTCAAGGGCCCATACAAAATTTTAAAAATTATGGGAGCTAATATGGTACAGTTACATCTCGCAACACAAAAAAGTGACACTATTCATTCAACGAATGCTAAATGTTACGATTATGGTTTTTTTAAAAGAAGGGGGGGGGGAGTTTTTTGGTTTAAAATTTTTACTTGACTGTCGTAGGTAGAGTTCAGGCACATCTTATTAAATGTAAAAATTTTGCTGTGTTGAGTTGAAATTGTGACCAAGATTGTATATATCAAATTTCACATTACCTTATATGTCTGCAGGTTTCAAGATTGAAAATTAGATATTATATGGTTCTTTAATTTTTTAAGATCAATTAGTTGTTTGAGTTAAGTATAAGGTCAGACGATCTCATGTATATTGACAAACATCACACATGTAAATTTAACTTGTCCTAATGAATTATTATTTTAATCATTCTATGTAATCTATAGTACCAGTATCACATAGGTTCTAGAACGATTATCAAGTGTACACAATTTAAATTTTCTATAGTATGTTAGAAAGAGTAGCAACAATTTTCCATCATCTTTAATAAGTGTAACTAGTTTCCACACTACTGAGTTAATCCACCATACTTTGTAAGACTTAGATTCCTATACTAATAGTGTGAAATAAAGGAGGTAACGAAATTAAGTAAATTAACAATAACCATGTATACAAAAAATTAGAACAAAAGTTCAATAATTAATTATACAATTACTTTCAATATTAATCAGCAAAATCAATTCACGTGTTGTAAGCAAAACTATCTACAGTACAAACATGTTAATGCACCCATCCAAACCTACAACCCAAATTCCATCTTAAAAGTGCTCACCATCAAAACCGATGCTCTTAATTCCTACCACCATACCTAAAAGATGGCTGCGAGGAACCACAGCCAGCCCCACCACCCTTATCAATCAGCCAATCATAGAATGCATCAATTACATAATACTGGAAGAAGAAGCGAGATAAAAAATCCAACACTTATCATTACCACAATTTCCATTACAAATAAACCCTACGAAGAAAATATCCCTTTCATACATCATTCCACCTGTCAAGCGGAGTTGGCATCTATACACTTCTACCATTAAGACAAAATTGTTCCCAACTACCGCTATCTTTCTCATCCTAGCAACACTCCCGACGAGAAAGGGACTTCTCATACGGCATAATCTTGGAGGTGGTGTCATGGTTTCCCAACCCGATAGCGCCTCGGTAGTAGAAGTATGCGGCCAGGAGAGATTTGTAAACACAAAACTATAAATGACCGGCGGAGCAACACAACACCGAGCTGCTTGAAATTCCATTACGTCGGGGAAATTGTTGGGACTGTTTTAACAAAGGGAAATCGCAAATACATCAGGGATGGCTCCACCCCTTAACGTCATATGGGGCCAATCAAAAGGTCACAAGAAGGTCACAAGAAGTGGGGGCGCTAAGAGTGTTAGAGATTACCAATGTAATGCCTGGAGTCTCTCTCGAGCGGCGACTGGACTAAGAGGTCCTGGTTCGAGATCCACCAGGGACCGAGTGGCGACGTGACTCCTTCTTCTTCATGACCACAGCGGTCTACAAACTGGCGAGCATCTGTCTGCTTGTTCGGGAAGGAGAAAAATCCTGTTCCTTATCTCCTGTCTCGTCCCATCTATCTATCATTCCCTCCGATAGTCAATTATATTGTAATTAATGATTTAATCTAGTCATTAAATAGTGTTACCTTATTTTGTTCTATTCTATTACGCTTCAGTTCTTTCCTAATTGTATTACCTTGGTTCTCCAGCCGTCAGCGAGAGACCATAAAAGTTTAAATTAGAAGAGCACGCTTGGACACCGTTCATGCGCCACGATCATAATCCTCTTAACAGCGAGGTTTCCAGGCCTAGTGCAGCAATATGAAGTACAGGGATGTAGAGCAGAATTAAATGAGATATCTCCTAGAAAACTTGCCTATCAACGCCACCGCTAGGCACGAGTATCATATGCTAATTGATTGCCATTGTGGCAGACAAGTTCCCTAGCCTCAGTGTCCACTGAGGTGCCTAGGCAACATTGAACAGTGTTATGATAAAGCAAACGTTAATTTGAAATGCAATTGTTGAGCGAAAAATACTAAGGGCTTGGGCCCGAATTTCTCGGCTTTCGAGAGAACTGTTTTTCAAAATGCGTACGAGAGTCGAAATCGTAAAATCGCTTCGAAACTTTCTTGAAAATTGGTTTTACTATGCAATGTAATTTTTCGAGGCAAACTGTATGATTAATAGAGCTAATTTATCAATTAAAAGAATATTTCACTAATTAACTAATTAGCAACTACTTTGCAGTATTCTGACGTGACAAAATTATAGTATGAAGTTTAAATCAGCGATAACAAAGTTACGAAGCGATTTTACGATATCGGCTCCCATTTAAGTTTTATAAAATAATTGTTGTTAAATGCGAAGAAACTCGGGATCATGCCCTTAATGACATAGGTCCCAAAATAGACCAAACAGAGCTTATTTCATCAATACCGCTTATGTGCCACTTCCAGTCTGCAGCTAAGTTCCAATCGTTGTCCTAAAGTAGTTTTTATGGGCGTACAAACTGGATTGAACACTATTTGAAAAGGGACTGCTCGCTAGCAACATCTACGGAAGGCCTAGTTTGTGGGAAGATATTGATGTGAGGTTGGATGGTTTTACGGCCCTTTAACAACGAGGTCAACACAGCACAGCCGGTATTCGAACCCATGACCTCCCGCACCGTAAACTAACGCCCAACCGACTACGCTACGAGAGGAAGATATTAAGAGGAAGAATATACGAAATAATATATGAACATCAAAGGAAGCATAAATTACAAGAACCTGGAGATGGTGGCAGAAGACTGAAGGAAATGGAGAATTATCGTGTGGAAACCTGCTTGTAGGCAGAACAGTGAGAATAATGGCTTATGAGCATCAACATATTGTCCTCCGTATATTTCAAAAGACTTTTGCAGCACTAATTTTTCCCCATTTTTAAGTATAATTTTGGTACTTAACCCCTGAGCTTTTCCACTGTATAATTTACTCATAACATTATTTTTTTTAATTATTTTGTGATTACCGTACTCGTTTACTTTCACTACAATACTAACATAACACATCCATGATATTTTCTAGCAATTTTGAGGGGTCACAGTGATCGAGGGGAAAGATGAAGTGCTTGTTTGTTGCGGTAACCAAGCAACTATAACTGGTTTACAATCACATTAATATGCTCTGTTACCGCAACATTGCATCGTGCCTGGATTTACAAGTTTTCGTATGATATGTGTTGCACAGTGTTCTGTTCCGGCTACAGAAAAGGTTATTGGTACTTGTTATTTAGATTTTGACACTTTGCAGTTGATTTTTTTCAACAATATTGTAATGCATCGCAGAAATGTCTTACAAAGTTACTAAATTAGGTTTACTACGACACCATTTCTGAAAATCGCTTCTACTAATTTTATATGTAATTACTCAGCACATACAACTGGTAAAGATTTATGAATTCACATATATAAGATGAGCCTAAAGGAAAGGTACATGCCTTGAGGGGTGTTAGTACTGGTGATTCTCAACAAAATGTTTCTAAAAAATATATACCCTTTTCAGAGAAACCGAATGAAAACAACAAGGAACGGGATAAGTGGAGGTGATGGTAAATCACGCTACTGTTATCTTGTGTTGTATGTAATTGCGTACATTTCCACACGGTGGCGCTCTAAACATGGTGCAGTAGTTTACCTCAGTCTCAGTACTACAGTGCTTGCCCTAGTATTGGGAACTACAGTGTTGTTACGTGTACAGTGAATACAGTTCAGTGAAGTCAAAAATGCCACATGTATTCACACATGCAGAGTATGCTGACATTATGTTTGTCTACGGTTTCTCCGATGGGAATTCCAGAGCCGCTGTTCGTGAGTACGAACGACAATTTCCTAATCGCAGACTTCCATATAGCAGGGTGTTTATCAGGACGTTTGCAGAATTCCGTGTCCTTGGTATGCTTCCCTGGGTAAATGTTGTATCCGAACGTCCCGTACAACAAGCTCGTAATGAAATTGAGAATATTCTTCAGGTACTAGAACGCAGCCTAACAGTTATCTCGAGACGGATTGCTGCTCAACTTCAAGTTTTACAAACAAAAGTGATACGCACAGTACACGAGCAAGGTCTGTATACATATCATCGGCAGTGTGTACAACATCTGCATGAAGGAGATTATGTTCACCGGCAAGAATTCTGTCAGTGGATCATTGCCAATGATCGATTAGTTCCACGTATTCTGTTCACTGATGAGTCAACATTTACCCGCAACGGAATCAACAACACACGCAACTCTCACATATGGGCAGACGAAAATATATACCCTGCTCTAGAAAGGAATTTTCAACGACGTTTCTCAGTTAACGTGTGGTGCGGTATTATTGATGACCAACTCATCGGTTCAGTAGTTTTAGATCATCGTCTTAATGGAGTAGAGTACCTTGATTTTCTTCAAAACGTGTTACTTGAATATTTGGAAGATATCCCTTTAGCAACAAGAGCTTGTATGTACTTTCAGCAAGACGGAGCTCTTGCACATTATGTACGGTCAGTGACACAGTACCTCAACGAACCGTATCCTGGGCGTTGGATCGGTCGCCATGGAGTCATTGCTCGGCCACCGAGGTCAGCTGATCTTACCAAGCTTAAAAGTGAAGTCTACACGCACAGGATAGACACAAGAGAGGAACTTCTCGCACGTATTTACCATGATTGTGCTCAAGTAAAGCAATGTACTAATGAACTCAGATCAGCAACACAGCAGCTGTCTATAAGAGCAGCAAAATGCATTGAAGTTGGTGGTGGAGTGTTTGAACATGTTTTGTGGAGAAACGTACACAATTAAACAAAACATACGATAACAGTATCCTGATTTACTGTCATCTGCACATTTCCCGTTCCTTGTTGTTTTCATTCGGTTTTTTTGAAAAGGTTAAGAAAAGGGCATATGTTTATTAGAAACATTTTGCTCAGAATCACAAGTACTAACACCCCTAAAAGAATGTACCTTTCCTCCCGACTCATCCTGTATGTACACTAACACCAGTAATATGGTAACGTAATATCAACGACTTGGGATTACTCTGATGACGCAATTCGCAGCTCAACGGTCGTATCAGCACGGAAGGTTTCCCCCACACATGTACAGGAGATGTCAGAACAGCAGGGGATCCAACTCACGCAGCGGGAGGTTGGCTGTTAAACATATTAATGGGAATCGGAAACGGGTGATGTATGGCGGATAAATAAGCACGAACTGCAAACATCTAAGTAAATTTCCACAGTTGTCCAACCTGTCTACTGTATAAAGTGTTGACATAGATGTTGTTTGGAAATTTCTCAATCGAAATTTTTCTGAATGTGAATCCTTGCGGAAAATTATGACAGTAATTTATTTTAACTCTTATAGCCTAGCAGAAATCGTAAGGGAGTTGTACTTTCTCGAAATTTTAGTTTTAAAGTAAGGTTTTTCGCAAAATAAAAAACGTCGCTTTCCAAAACTCTAGGTCTTCAGAACGTTGTTTATTGTTATCGAGACCTTAAACCATATGGAAAAGCAAATATACCAGCGTAAAAAGATAAAATTCAATTTTGTAAACAAGGTGTACAGAAAATTCGGTCATGACGTACGATAATATTCTCTAAAGTATTCGTGAATCTTACAGTCGTGTATGTGAATTTTTCTATAAAGTGCATATTGTATTTTAATGTAAGGAAAAGTAAATTTCTCAAACAAGTTGGGAGTCTGACCTGATGTGTCGGTAAAATTTATTTTTTACAGTGTGATTTACGCAAAGAATCAAAATTACGCGCAGCATTTCCTAAATATTGGGAAGTATCAAACGTATATGGATAATTGAATAATGGTGGGCTGGAAACATACGAGGAAAAATTGTAGGAAATATTTTCAGTCAAGTTTTATGGCTAACAAAATAACTTTAAATGTGGTACGTATTTGAAATGATGACAAGAAAATGTTTTTGTTGAGTACACAAAAATGTTTGGCATGTTTATATACCACCAAAATACGTTTCAGCTGCCACATAATATTTCAGTATAATTTTTCTCATGAATGCTACAATACGAATTTATTCACCGTCATTTCTTTCCTTTATTTAGGCCTATACTCGGCAATTGACGCTATCAAAACCATACTTTAAACATATCGATAAAACAGTGAATGTATATTTCTCACCGTTTTCGGGTGACCTAAAATACATTTTGGGTAAAAATAAATGTCTCAAAATAGGCAATTTTTGTAGTTTGCAGTTTTAAGGTTACTGATATCGAAGTGTTCTTTGTCTTATGCCAGTGCTATTTGAAATAATATGTGTAATAAGTAAATTCGAACAGTACTGCTATGCACCACTAAGATGACTTATAAGCTGTTATGAAGTAAAAATCCGTTTTTGTAACATAGATGAAGAGTCAGTGAAATAACTAATTGTGTTTGCTATTGGCAAATAAACTTACGTTTTAAAATTTGAAATTTTGCACTTATCAGGGGTCAGTTCTTATTTTCTACTTTTATTATTGGTATTTTCATTAACTAGTGACAGGACATTAACTTCTTCAGTTTATACATTTCGTAAAGTTAAATGATCACGATTTACATGTTCATTTATCATTTCCGTGTAAGATAGTTAGCTGAACTGCAATAGTTATATTTGTAGATAAATATTCCATGCGTCTTTTATAACGAAAAAATGAAAAATGTAACATGACAAATGACAGAGGGTCTCAAAAACACGTGCACACACATTTTAGACGAATTATTTAAGTATATTCACACGCGGCAAGCTTGAGTGAAAATATCGCATAAGCTGGAATGATTCCCTGAGAATAAACATCAGTACAGTTCAGGTATTGAAAACAACCACTTTCTTACCTCCAGGGAAATTCATGCCTACATATCTATGCATGAAAAAGAACACTGATGACAGACTAAATGACTGACTGACACATCAAACTGCAGCCCAAACTGCTGGATCTAGAAATATGAAAATGTCTATGTATGTTCCTTTAGGTCGTAGGAGATCCTTTAAGAGATTTTTTTTAAATTCGTCCCCTAGAAGGGTGAAAAAAATGACATGTGTTAAAATTCGTCTACATTTCTTGCCATCCTTTTCATTCATCTCTAGTCCACTGGTTTGGGTTTTAGCTTTGAGGTGGCACTCAATCCCGTAGTAGAATCATGGCTGTCATGGTTGCCAGGAGAATTCTTTGTAGCGACACATGGGTTCCTGGGCATAATAGTGCAAATTAGATTTTATATTAGATCGTCAAAGAGAAATTTACCTTCTATGTTTCAAGTTACACGCTTACATTCCCTGAAATTTACTAATTGTCTGAAATTACAATAACCAGGGTGCAAAAAGTTATTACTTTGCCGTGAACTGCCTACACCATGCCTTGAAGTTGTTAGGAAACATTTATCCAACCAAATGGAAAATGAATATACATACACATGTGTATAAATATATATTCACATGCCCAACACCTGCAAAGGCAGTCGGGTATTAATAGGAAACACGTTTTCCTTGAGAGGAGGGATGACCACCAGACTGGAAAGATGGAACTAAACATAGCTGATAAGTTTCAATCACAATTTATGACTTCCTGTAATACCAAGCTGAGAACTGGTTGAATATTCGTATGCTACGAAAAACATGTATCCAGGCCTTATCCTGTTGAATAAAATATGTCACCATTAAATATGCAGGAATCACAAGGTTAGTAAAAAAGAACTAAGAAATGGAATGAACACCTAGGACACGGAAAAATATTTTAATGTTTATTCTTCGCATTCGTAATACACGTCTTAATATAACCAGCAACTGTTAGCGGTCAAAAATACAGCTACTTGAGGTAATTATGTACTTATTGACAGGAGTGAAATTGCTAAAGCGGTATTTATTAATGTATTTTTGTGTATGAACTACACACATGCACTTACAAAAAAATTGAATAAAACTTTAAGGGGAGTTAAAATAATATTGGTTTGTACCTTTGGGATAAACAGACTATCGAATAGATGCAACCAAATTTATAACACGGAAGAAAATGTAAGCCTAATATGTTTTCGAATTTCCATTTTTAACATTATGACATGTGTTTCAAGTGAATCGTTATAATTGAAAAATCAACAACAGCTGTTGTTATTTGTTCACTTCAATAGGAGATACAGTAAACACCCAATACCCATGTTAATTGGTGCCGCGAGACGAACGGATCGGGAAACTCGCATAACCCGAAAATAGCTTATTAGTTAATACAAAAATTATATATATATATATATATATATATATATATATATATATATATATATATGAATTGGGAATTTCCAATAGGGACCAAGTCCACTTTTTGAGCAAATTCAGGTTATACGAGATTTCGACTCTCCAAAGTATTCTCTTGGCTGTCAGCAATAAAAGAAACCTATGTCCTATACAAGAAATACGTTAAACGGACTAGCCCATGAATATGCTAAAAGCGCATTATATTATTTATGACTTACATGACTGTATTCGAGTAATCAGTTTCCATGTGGTTTAGTAGTTTTTAACTAGCATATACTAAGGTTCCAATAAGAATACCAAGGACATTATTCTTTCTCTGATATTGTAATACATAACATTGCTTTGTGGGTATAAAGTACTGGGTGGTGTTGTTTTTACAAAATATGTTTCAATGTATCATATTATTTGTTTTTCACTAGAATACACCAACATTGCACTAATATATACTCAAGACATTATGTTTTTCGTGCCATTGGTAGAAAGAACGCTACTTCTTTTTAAAAAGGTACCAAGTCCAATAACATTATTAATTTCTAAAAAATAAAAGATAAAAGCACGCTATCTTAGTTATGTTTCATATTATTCCACACACACGCTATATTTTCAAGTTATCCATTATTGTTAACCAGTTTCACTTCCATATCCACTATAATATGTTTTTTGTTGTTTCCCAGCAATTTACTTACTTGAACTTGGTACCTTTTGCAAATTACTGATTCATATATGTATATATATAACTAATTCAAATATCATACAAATTATGGTTTTGCTGACAAATACTGTATTTTACCAACATTTTCTCTGAAATAATTAAAAATATGTACGAGGTGCACGGTAAACACGAGAAAAAATTGTGTTTAAATGTTGTTAATCCATTCTTGTGATAACTCGTAAATACATTCTTGATCGAAAGGTTTATCCCACTTATTTTCCTAAAAAAAATTTTAACAATTTTTTTTTGTTTTTACAATGTTCATCATACATACGTCTGCACGGCATATCAAAAAATTGGTTAATCGGTGCACGGGTAGTCGGGTGTTTACTTAAAAATTAAAATGTTGCTGTTTTAATTATTTTTCGTCAAAAGAACTTTGAATACGAAGTTATTGACATCAACTAAATTTTTATATTTTTATATGGATTTACTGAATTATGTTTTGCGCAGTACTTTGCCCTACGTACGAGCTTTGATGCAGAAGTCGTGGTAACTAGATATTTGATATCTTCCGATAAAGAATAATCACACCAACGACTATAGTGCTTTTATCGTGAATTCCGGACTGGATTCAATATGGAGCGAACCTAAAATGAAAGTGGACTTAAATGTGTTTATGGTAAATTTTTCGATCCAGATTGACATGTAAACATAGACTGAATCCATGTCTAGAGATCACGGTCGTAGAAGAACAAGTCTGGACACTCGCCTGGAAACTTGACCCCCTTGTTGTTTGGCTGCAGTTCACCAAGTTACCGAGAATGCTATACATTTTTGGCGCTGTAATCCGGGCGGTCGAGCTCAAACTCCGCCCACTTCTCTCCCAATAAGATAAACAATTTATCTAAACGTATTTTTTTATCAATTTATGAAGTACTTCCTTCGCCCACAAATTTTAATCATGGCTCCAGAAATCTTTATTTATTTTATAATGTTAATAATGGAAAAAAGTGGGCGGAGTTTATGTCCGACCGCCCGGATTACAGCGCCAAAAAGTACCATATTCTCGGTAACTTGACAAAAAATAACCAAACAACAAGGGGTTCAAGCACAATACATCGATACATAGGCGAGTGTCCAAACCTGTTATTCTTCGACCGTGCTAGAGACATATTTTGGCGAAACATTGAACAACACAACAAACGACTGTCGAAAAACCAAGAGGCAAATATTTGTTAGATATATTGTTTGTATTTATTTGTCGGTATATTTATTATTATTTAATTTGCACCTCCCATTACATTTATAACATTAAACAGTTTTATTTAACTAGCCCAAGACGATTCTAACCTCTAACATAACCAAAGAAACGATTCAATATGGCGACCGCTTCGTAATCGTTCAGGTCAGTCTGTTAGGTGTAAAGTAAACGTTACAATCCGGATTCTACACTCCAGTCCACCTCGCCAACTGGACTGGATTACTCACTCCACTCCTACTGCAGTCTGGTAGGATGGTAAGAATAGAATCAATATTCTTCAGTCTACTCCTAGTTCAATCTGGATTGAGCTGTTACTCTAAATGCAGTAATTGTTGAAAGTGTGCGGCAGGTATGTTCGGAACATCACGTAACATGGAGTACGGATGCAGGAGGGCTGAAAATACAAACACGGCAGTTTCGAATAACGGTTTAGTAGTGAATTATCATCGTAATGATTACTCTTTACGTAATTATAGGTGACTATTTGGAATATGTTAATGAGCGCGTAGACCTAATGTATGTACATACTCGTCTAAACAATTGAAGATATATTTATATGATAATAGATTATCTAAACCAAGATTCGTAACTGAAATGTTTGTTTTTGTTCCGTACCAGACGTTTCTGCATCCAGCCGTTATGTGCTGTCATCTTTCAAATATGTTCTTACACTGGCAACACTACCCACTTCACTGAAGGTCGCAATCCGAGTTTCACATACATCCAGTTAGTACATTTTCAAGTATGGTAGTTTGAAAATACCGTTTTTAGCTATGTTGTAAGGCCTAGAAAAAGTATTTTTGATGAGCGTAGTATCTTAACAATGAGGTACCAACCTTTGTAAAAGTTTGTTTTCTTTTCGTACAATGGCACAATGGACACACGTGGAATATTTTCGTAGAATGAAACCGTTTACAAACGCGAAGCGTGGGGTGGTGATGTTCTTAAGTCGTCGTTTCAATGCACGACACACCAGTTCATTGTTTAAAAACTCACGCCCAACAACAACAAAATGAACCATACTTATATAGTTTTTTTCTATTTTGACCACCGTCTCTAAATTGCGAGTAGAGATAACCGACCATATATCGTGATGTAACTTACTATCGTTATAAACCACGTTGCGGGCTTCATAAAACTAGGAAGGATCTGACACTTAGTTCACTAAGTATCGCACATAAGATTAAATAGTTTAACATACATCTATGTATCTGGCACTGAAGTTCGGAACCTTAGTATTGCGAAGAACGGTAGGCTTACCCTTCATGATGTAAATGTTCTATCTGAATTTAAATAATGCTACAACCTGTCCATTAATTTTCTCCTGAATAAAACTGTCGATAATGTTTTTTTTTTCGTCTGTAACACAAACGTTATTAAAAATGAGTAAAATCAGAAAATTGCACACTTCTTAAAACATATTCTGCTCTAAAATGAAAAGGTTAAACTCAAGGTACGTTTCGTCATAAATGAGTTGTATTGGTAGGGACAGGAAAATTTCGCGAATACAATAACCTGTATGTTAGAATCAACTATCCTATGCATATTCAATCCCCAACTGTTAGTCAACTAGTTGCTACTCAGTGGAACAACCGACAATGAACGAATAGACGGGGCTTGAGTATGTATAGGACAATGAATTCTAGCATGCAGGTCATTGAATTCGCGGAATTTTCCTGTCCCTATGTATTGTCTTTTCAAAAATATTTCCATTGAAATTACTCAGCGAACTTCTGTGCATAAAGACTCAGTTGACTTAAATGTCTAACGTGGACATGTCGTTCTTTAACTGTTGTCAGCCAGAAAATTTTCCAACATAAGAAATACCCGTTAGCTTGAGAAAATTGTTCAGTTAGCATTCGCTAGTTATCGACGTATAAAATAATATTTTATAGGAGGATATGTACAAAATATTCATACAAATGTATTGTTTCATCGTTTGAATAAATTCAGCAGAAATCTACAACTTCATGTACATTTTGTGTGGATAACGTTTAATGAGAGGAAGTTCTGAAAAATACGAACGTACAGTTTTAAAGCTAGTCGTGTTGAAATAATATACTGTTCGCTTACCAGCGAGTCCCTGGCGTGAATGCATTTTTCTTCGTAAACTTGATGTACGCTACAGTAACACAGTATCAAACACGTCCTAACTTACGACGTTACTACGGCCAGCATTTACATCGCATGCTATTGGGCCTCGTTGTGTTATTTATATACTTGCGGGCGATAAACACATACCCGCCAAGGACTCAGAGCTGTCGCGCGGACAAAGCGTAACTATGCTACACCTGGAATGTTGTGTATTCAGAAAACAAGGAGCGCAGTCGGCTCCGGAAGCGTGCGACCAATAAGGCCGGTTATTGACCTCTTACCACTTGCTTCGTAAACTCTATGAGCAATGCGGTCAACTGATCTCGGACTTCCTGTCAGGGACTCACGTTAAATTCATTCGATTTTTATTTCTAGGACGGTTTTCAAAGATAAAAAGGCAACCTCGCTATCAGCAAGTAAGCACTGTAATTTTTTTTGCATTGTCAATAAAATGCTTGGAAAAAGTTCTTAAAAACTTTTTTTTGTGTCAAGACGTAAAATAAGACTTTGGAAACATTTAAAATGGTTGTAACCAGTTTTCAAATATCTACTGAAACGAATTGAATAAATACTGTTCACAGGCGACCTGTCATATGTCACAAAATATTTTCTGCTTTCAAAAAAAGGTATTTGGAAACTGGTTGTCGAAAAAAAAAACATGAGCGGCATGGAAAACACATTTGTAAACTGGCAAGAATTTGGTCGTAAATAAACAAAACTTGTTTGTATATGAAATATTAAGCTCGTTAAAAGAATAATAGATGTAACTATACATTTTTCACGAATTTCTTGTAATTATTAAAGAAAATAGTTTTGAGTGTTGTAGTATTTTTTTGTCAATTACTGTCCAATCTCCAAATGTACTAAATAATTTTTATACTTAACACGACATGGCCGCATCCTTCCAGAGTTAGATTCATTCAGTTTTTTGTCGGGTATTTGACAACCTCGTTACATACGATACGAGGTGCGCGTATAACTGTCGGAAGTTTTGTAGGCTTGCCAAAAAATAAGAAATTCTACACTATAGGGAAAATCAATATTCTTATCATACTTTTATAAAAAGCGCATTTATTTTAATGAAAAACGCTACCATAATTTATTTATTTCCGTCTGTGTTACTCCAGAAAAACTTAAATAAAATGAGCAGTCTGTTTTGCGCGGCAAAAACGTGAACCGCCATGTTGATGTCCTTGTGACGTCATGATACTGTACGTTTTAATGTACATAACACACGAACGGCAGCAACATACGTTCAAGCCGTGAAATTGTGATAAATAAAGTAGTTTATGAGGCAAAGTCGTGTATGCCTTAAACTCATAAGAGTATAATTGTGGATAGTAGTTCGTTTGCGCAGTAATAAAATGCAATTTACTCGGAATAAAATCTTAACTGCAGCGCCGTCTGATAAATCAAGGCATACTGCATGGTTTGAGCTTCAAGAAGAGACCTAATAGTCTGCTATTAACGACAAAAATACAGTTTACGTATGTAATGCTGCATTGTGTTCAGCATAAAATAAATAAGTTCTTTAATTTAAAAATTGTAGTCTATAGCTTGTAGTTTGCGATCTAATCTCTACAGCTGTAGTGTTTTGGCTGTGCTGCTGGTTGAGGCAACGTCATTAGCCAATCGGCGAGTTCAAGGCACTCGTGATTGGCCGATAATTCGAGTGGTAGGTGGGGTCTTGCGAAACTTGCCCCGAGATGGCATCACAGCTGTCTCAATGTCGTTCAACAGGAACGCAAAAAGTTAGTGAGAGAAATAGTGAGAGAAAATTTTTTTTTGTAATACTGTACTATTTTACTGACTCGCGCAACTAGAATGTTCGATCGTTGTCTGTGCCAGGTTAGGTTAAACGCATTCCAAATATTAGCTTTATAGGTTCACTTTTTGTACGCATGTGAACTTAGTTCGACTGTCCTTTCAAACCTATACTTACGATTATATACAGGATCTGAAACTTAATAATGAAATCGTAGTAAGTCATTATTTCTCTGGAATTTTAATTAAATTTACATAAACTCAAACCTATTACTGAAACGTCTCAATGTGTGAGAGCTTCTAATGCATTGCTGTCTTCACTCCTTTAAAATCAACTCAAGTGAAATAAATATTCGTTGTTGATTACCAAAGCTACAACCACGCATGCCCAATTATATTTTACGTAAATGAGTTCGCTAAATTTTATCAGTTATTTAATTCGGTTAAAAATTCCAATACACACGACAGTGCCTTGCGTGCGGTGGCTGACAAAAGAAGTAAGACTGCGTCATAAATGTGTTAGCCAATAAGAACGCGTTTTCAATGTTTGTGGCGACGTTTGAAAATATGGCAAATTTAAAGCTGAATTATTCGAAAATAACAATGTTCACCGAGATATTGCTTTGGCTGGCTACATTTAGTGCCGAAATAATTCGTAATAGTTAGGTAAATATTAAAAACACTTTTCTAGGAATTTTCCTTATTGTAGTTTGCATATAGGAGTGAACAACATATTGCAATCAGACTTAATTTTCGTTACGTAGGTACTATGCAAAAACCGTCTGAAATCGTCTGTTACATTCTGTGAACCAAGTAAACACGTTTCTTGTGATGTGAGACGTGAAGCCCCTATCAACGTGTACAAGTACCTACATACCTGGCTGGGACTGTACACGTACGAGGAAAACTTGTTGCTGTCAGGTTGTATGGTCGGGAACGATACGTCTTCTTCATGCTTACATCGATACCTCGAAGTTATCTCATCATTTGGCTGACTTGAGTAACGCATCGAAAGCCCGCAATACAGCTGGTATTTACCAGTATTACCAACCCCTTTACTTCTAAGGCGTGACTCAGATATAGGTACACCGAAACTTGGCAACACAGTTTATTAAATGTAGCGTGTGGGCATGTTGTTTTGTTAGATTGTTGTATTGGCTAGTTTTTGTTTGATACACGTCGTGTGTTGATTATTTAGTTGGTTTTACGGTATTGTATGCCACTCTCGCTAATGTAAGTTGTACATACCATTTAAGGGCGCGGTCTACCGCAATTTTCATCATCATTATTTTATTTTGTATTTGTGCCAGATATTTTATTTTCTTATTTTAGACACAAAATGTGACTAAATTTGGCTCTAATGAAATTTTTTTATCCCTCATAGTTTTCACGTAATGGCTTGCTAAAGTCATATTTTGCATGTTTCCGTTTTAACGACTACACTAAAACCATTTGATATACCAAACTAAAAAAAATCACAGTGGATAAAACCATTGCAGGCTACAATGACATGCTCATAAAATTAAAGAATAAAAACTATTTATACTTTTAAAAACACTATTGAGTTTTTAAAATTTTTATTTTCAGTTTCAGCCTTATTAAAATTCAAATAATCTTTATTCTTTAATTTTATGAGCATGTCATTGTAGCCTGCAGTGTCTTTATCCACAGTGATTTTTTTGAGTTTGGTATATCAGTTGGTTTTAGTGTAGTCGTTAAAACGGAAACATGCAAAATATGACTTTAGCAAGCCATTACGCGAAAAGTATGAGAGATAAAAAATTTCATTAGAGTAAAATTTAGTCGCATTTTGTGTCTAAAGTAAGAAAAAAATATCTTGTACAAATAAAAAATAAAAAAAATGGCGATGAAAATTGCTGTAGACCGGCGCGCCCTTAACAAAGTTTCTATAAACCTTATCCTCGGCCGAACTATATACTTCCCTGTTTAAACAATTGCATCATAATAAATAAGAAAAACTTGCAAAATTTAAATCTTTAGGCTGTGTTACAAATACTCCACATTAGCACTCGTCCTCGCTCTAGCACTCACACTCTCATTCTCTCCCAGAATTCCAACAAATCACTCTGGAATGCATACACACTTGCCTTCGCAGTTTACTGTAAACATCATTGTCGCAGGTATGTGGAGCCAGTGTCTTGTTTGAAAATATTGTAATTATTATTTACCCTACCCGAGAATATACTGGAAACAAAATGTTAGTGCAGCTGACAAATAAACAAAACTCTAATGAATTGAGTGTGTATAGAGCACGCATTCACCAACACTTGCTATCCGCACTTACTCACGGGCACTCTACATTATGGAACAACACACTTTGACGTCACTTCCGAGCGGGAGTGTTTGAGTACGAATATTTGCTGTATTTGGAACATGGTCTATGAAAATTCTCATTATGTAAAAGGCAAAAGGCAACATCGCTGAAGAAAATAGATTTTAAAATAGAATTAGGCCTAAGTTATATGTTGGGAGACATTTGCATTCGTAATAGTATGGCTGTGTATGTTGAGGTGTAAATTTAGTCACAAAAATATTCTATATTCATCGGTGGAAGTCAATAAGAATATTTCCAAAGTGCTTGGGACGGCTTTAGTTATGTATGATTGTTGGTAATCCTCACGTCAACACGATGGCTTCTAGAGCAAGATACTCATATAGCGTGCAGTTTTACTCGGCAATAACGCACCGCTGTGTGGCTCTCAGACAGGATCCACCGCTTTTCAACAAACATGAGCGTTTCCCGCACATCCATACTTAATCTCATGAAATTATTTCTCGCAGTATGCACATAATGAACACCTTTGTAAAGTTAAACGTTTTGCCTATATTTACTTTGGAAATAATACATCTTAGGTTATTTATAGGGCCAAAATTTTCTTTGTAAAAAACTTTTGCATCAACTTGTTTTAGTATCGTACATACACAACTGTGCTTCGTGGTTATCTGCATCATGCTTTTGTGCGAAGACGTCGCTCATTTGACTGTGCCAATGAGAATAAGGTTATGACGAAACCATACATCTGAGATTTGATACTAGAACAACAAGACGCATAATAGTAAAAATACAATATTACTGATGTACGTAAGACATTGAAATAAGTAATGCCGAAATGCCTACATTTGTGTAACATTGTCTAAGTGTTAAGTTTATTACTTGTCAGTCAGATCAACTGTTAAGCCAATTTATTAATTATAAAAAAATATTCAACCTAAATGTACTCCAATTTTACATACATATTTTTCATAGTATTTGCCAACGTATATGCTCTTCGTTGCAATTATTTAACCGACATCTTAATGCGATTCTCCTTAAAGTATCGTGTTAAGTGTTGACGTTTCTTCCAATTATTTTCGAGTAGAACAGTTAGCACAATAAGTTTACTTCGTGCCGTTTGTAAACGTATATTACAAAACGTAATTTGATAAAGGTTTACGCAATTTCAAAAGTGGTTTGGATCTGTACAAACCAAATCATGGTAACTTAGTGTAACAAACAAATCCAATGTAAGAGAGATTACAGGATAATTTTACCGTTGCACGCACATATTTTTTTGACAGTTTACGTAAAGCAGTATTTCAGTTAAAATTTTTACGCTGTAGTTTTGTGCGCCATTTAGGCACCGAGGCTGGGCCGGATTTACTTACCACTAGGCCGAGGCCTAGGGCACAACTTTCACAAGGGCGCACTTTTATCGAGAAGAACTTCACTATTTTTAAAAGAACCAATGTGGCGACGAATAAAAAAATGTTTCATTGGCTTTATTTTTGGCGTTTTGACTTCTGCTGTCTCTCTTAGTTCTATTCTGTTCTATGGCCAATCCAGCCAATTATTATCAAAAAACTGTGATACAATTACAGTAAGCTGAATTATTGTGTTATTACGATTACTATATATAACAATACGAGCAGAGTAATTGAAATAATGTGGTGTTGAAATCGGGGAAAGGACACCAGTTGTTAAGGACGGATGTAAAACACAGGCTGCGGGACGCTTAGACTGACGAGCCTAGGGCGCCTAAAGCTTAAATCCGGCCCTGCACCGAGGGCGAGTATCTTAATTTAAAATATACCAGGAATATATTTTCCACAAGCTGAAAGTGAGCAAGCTTGCATGCAAGATTGCGTGCCTGTTTGCTTTATTTTGCTTAGACGAGCTACATTTACAGCAGAACATACCACGTGTACGTTGTAATAGGCATAGCCCAATACACAGTAAATATCACAAAGACTGGCTATTAGAATTAAGTATCATATGTTTTTAGTATCACAAATCATGGGAATGTAAAACAAGCTAGAATTGTAGTACAGAGTTGGTTCAAGTTTTGCTGTACTCTGTGTAAATAGTACTATGTGATAGGTATGATATTGGTATGATTTGTGAAAATTAATGTATATTTCTTATTTTGGACTGGGGAGATGGTGAGAGGAGAGACAGGGTAGTCGCACACACATCTGGAAACATTTGGAGCTGTGTAGTAGTCAGCAGTGACAAAGTGCCAGACGGCCCCTCCTGCTGCCTGCCCGGGGCCACCAGGGGGTGGGGCGAGGAAAGCTAACTAATGGCCAAGTCTCCCAACCCTTTAATTTAAATTTTAAGTATTTATATATGTTTTGCCATAAGTATAGTTAATTAGAGGAAAGAATGATGTCAAAATTAGATAAATGTAAGCTGTGATTTTATGGAATAAAATCACCACGAAATATGGTATTAATCGCCCGAATTCGGAGCAGTGCCGGAAGGTCGGTATTTTGAAACAAAGCTCCTGATTGGCTGGAGGGAGCCGCGTCAGAAATCACCGTTTGGCGTGTGTGCCGGCGGTGGTGCAGAGAGAGCAACCCGGGACTCAGCCGCGGTCGGATGCGTGGGTCTGTGTCCCGCGGGTTCATGTCTCGGTAGGCTGCCAGAATTTCGTTACCAAGAGGCTTTACTACACGTGTAATCACATCCGATCGTCGAGCAAAGGCGATTTAGCGTCAGACGCTGTGATCACCATCCGTGGGTCGAGGAGCCAGTTTGGTGGCCTGAGTGCGGTGCGGGAGGTCGTTGTTCTATTCCTGTCGCGAATAAGGGCGTTTACGACCGTGTGGAGTGGGTTGTCGTAGAAAATTAACGTCACTCGTTTCACTTAGTAGTTTGAACCTATATGGATCCTCGAAAAATGAGTGTTGAGTGATTGGTCACTTATTGACATTGAATTGTGATCTGCAGTAAAGCAAAACCGCTGGGTTAGTCGGGGCAATTCGATTAAAACCTACATGAACTGATTAATTAAAGGAATAATAAAACAACGTGAGCTCGGCGGGCCGTTTGTGAAGGGGCGAGTCGCAACGTTCACGGTTGGCCTTACGATTTAAATATATTTTTATTGAATACTTTTTAATTTATACGTAATATATTTATTACAGAAACACTACATTCCTTACCGCCGTTGTAATAACTAATAAGCAAAAAGTTTAATTGTGTTCACATTTTGGGATGCCTCCAAGTATATGCCTACCAAGTTTCAGGGTCTCTAGCTGTACGATGACTGAAAAGAAAAAAATGTAGATTCCTAAATAACTTCAAAAAGCAAGAATTTCTATCCCTACATTTGCGCCTGTGTTTTGTCTTCAACCATTCGGGTTGGTCCCCGGATTTTCACTTGTGTGAATCGCGCCGGACGATGCCGTTGGTCAGCGGTTTTCCTCGGAGATCTCATGTTTCCTTTCCCGTTCATTCCAGCGCTGCTCCATACTCACCTCATGTCACATCTCACCATGGCGCTAAAGGCCTTGATGTTGAGCGCTGACCACAATCTCTCACTCACTCAATTATTGTTGACGGGGGTGAAGAAGGCGCGGCGGTAAAATGTTAGGACGGCAGAAGCGGGAGAGGATATAGAATATACGGCCTGTCTACGGAACCCTCTGTCACTTTATCTACAAGCAATGCAGTATTATTACTCCGCATAAAATGGACAACGATCACCGCAGTATACTGACAAAAAAAATTGTACTTCTACAAAGAAAATCTTGGGAAACCCGGTTTCTAAAGAAATTCCTTATAAAAACTACAAATGATGTCATTGTAAAAATACAAAGTATATGTTTGTGGAACTACAAGGGGTAGTCTTGTGATTGTACTTGCAACATGAAAAAATTAAATTTTAAGTGGTCGTTTTATTTTAGTAATGACACCTAGCTCTACGTTAAAAAAAATATTAAATAGATACGTATTACGTACATTTATTATGAGAGTAAAAAAGTTTAAATTATCTGATTTTAGTTTTTTTCTATATAATTAATGTACGGTAAAATCTATGTTACTGTTATTTTTTTCTTTCATTTAAAGTGTTCTATTATTGTGAAAATTCACTTTATTCCAGAAAAATGCGCTACAAAAGATGTTATTTTGTATACCTATGTAATTTCCTTTTGTGAATTAAAATTTTTTCCTGCTTTTTCAAGGAAAATCCTTGTAATTTTACAAAGAAATTATTGTCATTTTTACAAAAAAAAAATCAAGGCTGGAACTGTCGATATTAAGTACAAGGAATACCTTTGTAGCATTACAAACTTTACGTAAATTTACAACGAATGATTTTACGTAGAACGTCTTTGCACTTTTTACAAGGATTTGTAAAAGTACAAAGAAAATCTTTTTTTAGAGTGTAGGGATGGAAGTGGTCAGACCTCTACACCACCTTGGACCCTAGATTTAGTTGTGCGAGTATCCTGAGTCATATTACGTGTTAGACTCCTAAATAAGTTCTTAAATAATTTAAGCATTTCCAAGCCCTTCTTAACTCTCATTTAACAGTCGTTATGTATACTCCCGCCGTTTTTCAGTGAAACCGTTGGCAAAAATGGTGCTTAAGAAAAAATATACTTGTGACCCACGTACATCTACGATCCAATGCTCATAAGAGTGCAATATTCATTTACTTACTAAGGATATGGCAGTTATTGCCAATAGAAAGTTCTCACGAATGTAAGCGAGTTAACTAAGCCTAGGCCCAATGAATTTTTGAAAAAAGAATTTCGCACGAGTTTGTTTCAATGCCTTATATGTACACCTGTCATGGGCGATATTTCAGCATTTCGATTATGGAGGCAATAGAGACACAAATCAAGTCAGCGAGGGAAGGTTCGGAAGTTCTCCCCCGTGAAACATTGAATTTCAAGGTGAAGAATGGTGCTATTTAAGCAGTTTTCTGCCAAATTATTGTGAATGGTATTGCAGCGAAAGGGAGTGAGTACTATGTAAAGAAAATCTTTTGACGCAAACATGAAAATCCTGTTGTTTTTCTATATAAAACGTTGGGATGGCAAGTACCCCCTTGCCCCCCCAACCGCCCGCGACTCGCACCACTGACATCTGCAGCTTTGTTTTGCACTGTTTCTTTACTACAAGTCTCATTTGACTGTGCCAATCAGAATAAGATTACTGGGACACCACATGACTGTAATTTGCGGATTAAATCCCAAGACACTGAGAGCCACAGACTACGAAGAACTGCAGATGTCCACATAAGGCAAGGAAATAAGCTTATGAGAAATAGTTTTCACCAAAAATAAGGGTCTCTAACTAGGTCACGTAGGTGTTCAAAATTGTTTCCTTAAAAATATATGTTGGCCAACATTATAGGTCGTTCGGGATAAAGTGAGCACTAAAGATTTAATCTTTGAAGAAAAACACTACCCATTACTTCATATAATTCAGCATCAACAATAGTTACCTTATAGATAGGGCCCGGTAATTTTCGCGGAAAGATTTTTGCCCCTCTTTGTTTCAATGTCTTACGTGCACACCTGCAGCTCAACTTCATGGCTATTGGCAGAGTATTTTTGTGCAGAGTTATTATTCATTTGACTGTGCCAATCAGTACACGGATAACTGCCACACATCACGTCTGTGATTTGCGGGTTTAACCTCCGCACGCTGGGTGTTAAGGAATTCAATCACTGACCACAAATCAGAGATGCAGGTGCACACGTAAGACACTGAAACGAAGTGCTGCAAAAATCTTTTAGCGAAAACTACCGGGCCCTACTTATAGATTGTTTTATTGATAGCGATTTGCTGAATGTACTTCCATGTATTCTCCTATTTAAGTACAACAATACAGAAATAAAATTAACTGAAATAGAAGAATTTTTATTTTGTACCATTAATAAACATTTTATTAAACTATATAGATCCATACCGATTGCACAATTTATCTTACCCGCACAAACATCAAGTGATGTATCCAGAGAGGTTAGGCATGTCCAGTCGTTAGCCGTTACACGCAGAAAGATACGAATTGGCTTAAAATAGATATTTAGCTGGGATTTTTTTCAGTGCTCACTTTATCCCGAATAGCCTGTAAATACTTAACAACTGTGAGAATAATATTCCGTGAAAAGCAAATTCTCGCTGCTCCTAAAGCGAGAAAATACAATTGTTATAAGCTGCTCACATAAATGAGTGGCTCTCATTAACCCTGTAATTGCAATCTGTATGGTTTTACTGGACAATCTAGTCGACATGAACATTCGGTAGAATTTTGAAATCTAATTTAAAAGCAGTGTGATTAAGAATAGAAGGATGACAATAACGGTATTCTTTTTTTTCCTCATAAGAAGGGGCGTCGCGCGGAGTGTTCCAAGGTGTGCTGTTACCAGCTGTGACTATACACAACACTGAGTTGTCTGAGGAACCATTTGACTTGTATGGTCAGGAACACTCCACAGCCAGTAGCGTACAAGAGCCAAGGTACTTATAATATATACACCTTGGTCTCTGCAACAACACAACTGCTCAAAGTGTATAGTCGCTGTTAATACTGCACTCCTTGGAGCACAGCCACGCTACACCACTGCTCATAAAGTATGTGTAAATGTCCAGTATGTAGTAACATACATTAGTAGCTAGAAAACATTTGTAAGGTGAAATCGAAATCATTTAATAGAAACTCAGGTTTAGTCGTAATTAAATAAGAAAATATGTGACATCCTTTTTGTAATACGCCAACAACCATACAAGAAGTAAGGTCACTATTGTACACGATAGGCAGTAACGAGCAGCGAATCTCTTCAGAGGTTCATTCTGAAAGTTAATCGTCAACATGCAATATACATGGACACTGACTCTTATCAAGGTGAGTTGACTGATTGCAATACTTCAATACAACTAGAGTTGATGGTTTATCACTGTATTTTTAGATTTCAACACACATTCAGCTTACCAGAGATTACTGGCTTTAGCCAGTACGTGAAACTGTAACCATATTTGACTGGTACAATAAGAATCCCGATATAGTAATATTTGATTTGCAGACGGCTACGTTGTGTTGGTGGTATAGCACTCAGTCAAACATGCCACTAGAAACTACAGCGTTTTCAAGGATATGTTGGCACAAAACATTTTCGTGATATACCATCATCTCTAAATATACCATGTCCATAGTATTGGTGTGTGTTCATCCGATCGGGCCAGTAGTAACTACTGCTCGCCTTCACTGAGTATTTGTGACTCGTATTTTAAACAGCAACTTGACCATCCTCCAGTCACACAAGATGAACTACACTACACCGTTTTACAAAATATGGAGGCACGAAAGAACGTTGCTATTTTCTACTACCCGTAGGAATAGTGTTTCTCATTGGCTGCTAAGCTTCTCCAATCAACATGCAGCAGTAAACAGCTAAGCGAGCAAGAAAGTCAAGTATTCTAGTCGGCCAGGAAGATTACGTGCCTCGCGGCCCAACACAACCGGTCTCGGCAGTCGATTGAAGAAACTAACTCTCTTTATGACCAGCAGCGAGGTGGAAATACTGTTCAAGACACGTGCTCGTACTATGACTACGCCCTCTGGGCAACTTGCCAGGCTGTCTACTGACACTGCAGGCAGCTTGTCAGACTGTCTACTGACGCTGCAGGCAGCTTGTCACACTGTCTACTGACACTGCAGGTAGCTTGCCAGACTGTCTACTGACGCTG
>PNEQ01038149.1:0-26217 GCA_003012365.1 Medauroidea extradentata | reverse complement strand
TGAACAAAACGACCATTAAAAATGTGGCGGTGGTGTTATGCGATTTCTGTTATCACTCTGGGTACCATGTGAATATGAGCGAGGAGCCACGCACCATTTTCTGCTATACCCACAACTCAGAATCTGCCATAAATATTTTTATGCCCATGGGTATAGCAGAAGGTAACAGGAATTTAGGCATCGTGTGAGGCCGGCTTAAGTATCATGCTATATTCACAAATAAAAAAACACATCTTGTTAAACATTAAAAAAAAAAATTATGAAAATTGTTACACAAGCACTTTTTAGTGTATAGAACAACATACTAAAAGTCCCAAGTCTTCCTAAGCCAGCTTCAACGTTTTATTCTTGCAAATATATCAAAACTACAATGTGGTATTAAAAATTAAAAATACATTTTATTAAACTAAAAAAAAAAAAAAAACATTGTAATTATTAAAATTGGCATGCAAGCACTTTTTAGTGTACAGAACAACATACTAAAGTACCAATTCTTCCTAAGTCTGCTTCATTGTTTTTTTTCTTGCAAAGAGGTCATAAGTACCATGTTATATTCACGAGTTAAAAATACATTTTACTAAACTTAAAACAAAAAAATTTTATAATTATGAAAATTTGTGCACACATACTTTTTAGTGTACAGAACAACATACTAAATGTGCCAAGTCTTCCTAAGCCAGCTTCATTGTTTTTTTCTTGTAAAAATGGCATAAATACCATGTTATATTCACAAATTGAAAACACATTTTATTAAACCAAAAAAAAAAAAAAAAATTGTAACTATGAAAATTCTTTCACAAGTACTTTTTAGGGTGACGTAAACACGTGGATAAAGAAATTTCATAACTTGTAAAAACTATATCTTCATGCAACATTTTTTTTAGATAACAAAATGGTTGAAGTTAAGTCGTAGCACATTTCACATTGCTAACATGTAAAGCTGCAGGTCACATGTAACGTTAACAATGATGAAGACGAGGGGTTCATCGTAAACATTTTCGTAGGTTTATCCTTTGTAGAACTTATATTATATCTGGATCATCCACAATATCTACATCAAGTTCAGGGTTCGGTACATTGTAACAACCTCTGCCCCTGCAGTTGGCACACATTATGGAGCAACTTAGACCAGCAGTACGGCAAGAACAGCATATGGCCACAATCTACTTTACAAGCACAGGAAATAAGTTGTAACAAGTTGTTTGGTGCGGGAGGCATATAAGATGCAACTGGTATCAGTGATTGACCTAACACCGTCCATCCCCAATCGGTTGGAAAAAGTGGGTCATCACGCCATTCTTGAACCTGAAGAATAAAATCGAAAATTAAGTTACAGTACTGTAATAAATCAAGGTTAAGAATATCCTTCTAATTTCACTACAACTTACCTGTAGATATGTTCTGAAACTGTGCTGCTGGCTAGCTGCACTGGTAGGCGGAAGATCTGCAAGTTCCATTGACGCAGTGACTGCCTGCCTCGCAAGAGAACGAGCAAACATACGACCACGGAGTTCATCCAAGCTCGTGTAATTTTCATTAGTGTACAGTTGGATAAGGAACTGTTCAACAGCTGTTGGGATTTGTCCTTTGTCTGCTGAAGGGTTGTTGAAAACTTCTACGATGTTTTGTACATTGGATTTGTCAAGCAGCTTCCATGCTTTCTTTTTTCCCTTGCCGAAAACAGCTGAGGTTGTGTCGCAACCTGTGACTGCACGGATTAAGAGCACACCAAATTTCTTTTTCATGCCAATATGTCTCTGAATATCACACACCTGGTATATCTTTGATCCTGGTTGAAGCATATTTATATTTAAACCTTCTTGTGCTCGAGCTAGAAGCATTATGAGAATATCCGTGTCAGTAGCCACAACTGTGACCTCACGACCTGCAGTTGCTTCCTCAATGGCTGTTCGGACAATCAATGTATCCGCATCTGCTAATGCCTGCTGTACCTTTAGTCCTGCACTCTGGAATGCCAGTGAGGGCATGTTGATGAGCCTTGTCTTATTGTTCCCATTGGAAAGAAAGTCTGATTGTGAAACTGTTTGAATGGTATTTCAGATGAAGGCAATGTCAGCTGATTTCTCTCATGCTGCACGTCGTTTCTGCACCTCTTTTTTTTTGTGTTATGATAACCAACAACCTCGCCTGGAGGACGGGCTAGCGACGACGGCAGTGCAATCAGGTCTGGGGTTGCACAAGACAAGGGCCTCAGCGATTCTCCCCACCGGCACTGAAGTATGTCAATATAACGCAATGTATCGGGGGAATCGGGGTCTGTCTCCTTCAAGTCTTCTAGCCGTCACCACCTCGCCAGGATGGTCCTGGGTCGAGACCCACGACGTGCCCCCGTCCGTCGATAGCCGACAATATCATCATCAGCCTCTGGCATCATGCTAACGGTGAGGTCTAAGGTGTCCAAAGGGTCACCCATCATAGAGTAGAAAAAGTACTTATTTAAACAGCCGCTCCCCTCCAACCAAAATTATGTAGTACAACCGTGTATAATATTTATGTAACTAAACTATGTAGAGTAAAGCCACCATAATTATATTAATATATATTTCATTTAGCCGTAACCCTCATCCTTAACTTAACCACTTAAATAGTTCAGTATAGAGTGCCCACCTCTGGCTACAGCCACCCAACCTACTAAAATCATTGTTTTACAACAGTAGACAGAATTTCGTTGTAGTCATCGAAAACAACAATAGCTGATGTTGAATAGTTCCGTTTTATATATTGAAGGTATGATTCAATTAGTGTTCCAAATGTTGCTGGACGAGGCCATACTAGAGCATTAAGGAGATATCCACCATCAATAACGATTGCAGATGTTTTCTGTAAGTTATCAGGGGCTGGTTCTGAAATGAAAATATCTAAAAGTGTAGATTTGGCAGTCTTCCGCATGGATACGTCATCAGATAGGGTGGGGGTCATTTGTGCCAGCTCATACTTCAGATAATTAAATAACTCACTGTGATTATTGTTAATTGACCAAACTATGCGTATGAATAGTTGCTGTGAATTTATAGGCACAATTTCATTTATAATTGTGATGCTCTTGTTAACCACAGCCAGTGGAAGCACTTTGTTTTTTCTTGTTAGCTTAACATCAGCAAAATTACTTCCAACCATTCCCTTCATTGCATCAGAACCAATAGAAAAAGCATTGTGGCAGTTAATCTTTTCGTGGCTAATTATTCCAGAAGATAGTGATCTTAGGCAGTCACATTCAGTCCAAGGAGAGTATAGTTTAAACAAGGATACAAAAGTTACTGCATCTCTTTTATCTGCTGAACGACGACTGTCTCTCAGTTCAACATGTTGTTCTGTTGACTTCATGGATACACCAGTTAGACATTCCATCACTTCGCACAGCTTAAGACATGCTGGAAAAGCGAGCACAAAGTATGCTTGTTGGCTGTAAGAAATTCCACGACCATGTGTCAGTTCACCTTGTACTTTTAGAAGTCGCATCAAGCTCTGTTCAATAACCATGTCTAGTGATACACATGACCGAAATTCATGATTTCGTCGAATTACGAAGTACCCTTCATTGACGAAATACAAAAGCTCTCCTTCTGACCTTCTGGACTGTAATTCCTCCACCTCTTGAATATATAACTGTACGGACTTTCCATAACGAAAATGTCCAGCAGCATGAAGGTATGGCAACATTTCTCTTACACAGTGGAGGTGTAAAGCCCAGTCCGCTGTTCAGTCAGCCCTCAGAAACAAGTGAATCAGTTCCACCATATCTAGGTATTGGATCCAAAGTTTGGCAGTAAGACTTCTTTCAGCTGTATCTTTTGTCTTCTGGCTGAAATAGTTATAAAAGTGTTGACATATGCTGGATTCACTTAGGGTCTTCATGCTGTGTATTCCTTCTAATCCCTCCAAGAGCTGAAGCCTCAAATCATCCTTCAAGCATTTAAAACTTTCGCAGTCTTCCAGAATCGTTGAAATAAGAGCACATTATGTTAGAAAGTGAACTATAATTGCACATGAGTAAAATGACCTGATAGAATATTATCCGCAGAAGCTCTTGCATATACTTGCTCGAAAAGAACTTCAAGTCCACTCCCAGACATAATGTACCTTATTGATCCCAGGAATGACATCAAAAGATGAAATCCACCAAGGCGAATAGTGACAATGTCTAACTTTCCATGTGGTGCAGATGTAACAATTTCAGAAGCTTTGGCAATAAGAGGCTGATCAAAGGTCACCAAACAGCTTTTTAGACCATTCCTGATAGATTCTCTCTCTGCGAACAATAACACAGTGTATATTGTGCAGAGTTTCTATTTCAGTTCGTGGACAGTGTAGTTCACAAGAATGGTAAATTTTCCTCATAAAACCATTCCAAGATGTAGCAGATGATATGCCAACAATATTTGCAGCTCCACAGACAGCATCTACTGTCAATGCATCTCGCAATTTTACAGACGTTTCTTCAGAGTTGGTCGTTAGTGCCCTTACCATTTTATTTTTGAGTCCTGAGTTTGGCGGTTTGTTGTACCATACCACATACATTGCATCTCTTTCTGCAATGGATGAAGCAGTCGGAGCATCCAGAATGCGAGGAACCAAGTCTGCAGACTTTTCTGGGGCAGGTGTAATGAAGTACAAACCTACCATACTATGGAATGTTCCATGACCAGTCAAAGTCCGTACATTGAAATCGGCATTGTCGAAAGCATACTGGTAATAACCTCCTTTATTCACGTGATCTCTCTTAGGTTTTTCATTCGCTATGACTGAATACTCATACCATTTGCATGGCAGAAAAAATTATATAAATGTCACAAAAAATTACTTACCATTTAACTTCTGCATAATCGACAGAGAATGAAAGCTTGTTCAGCTTACAGACAAGCTCTCTAGATGCAAAGTATCTGTGAGCATAGACACCAACGCCAAGATGAATGGGAGATATAAAAGAGAGTGGTCTACATGCTGACATCAGAGCTTGCCCGATTGCAGCTTTCTTGATGTTTACATAGTTGTCCCTTTTTTCCTTGTTGTTACCGTATTATCTTGAAAACACTTTAGAGTTTCTGGTAACAGTGACATGTCGCCTAGGTTACTATCACTTGAAATGTACGTAGCTGTTAAATGTGCAATCAAACATTCGTTTTGGTAGAACTCATCGACATTGTTATGTTAGCGTTATTAACAGAGTAGTCGTGTCTTGTTTAAGTTGTCTTTGCAAATGAAAAAAAAAAGTTTTTAAGTGTAAATAAGGAAGCTAAAAATATATTTTTTGTGTGACCTTAAGTCTATTATTAACTAATTCATTTTTTCCAGAATATATTATTTAAAAGGTAATGGGCCAAGACACAGCCTGTCAAGATTTTGGATTAGGTTGCTGAGTTAAATACGGGATCGTAAGTATAATTATTATTGTACGTTCCCGGTCGTAATTACTGTGATCACGTTGTTTTATGAGCATTAAAGGTGACAGTAAACTGAACCATGGAGAGTGAGAAAATTGTGGTTATCCTAAAAGGTAAAAATAACTGAATATTTGGAGTTTCCAAACTAGAATAATTTTAGCTGCAAAGGAATGTCTTAATGTTGTAGAAACAGATTTGAAACCAAAAGACGAAAGTTCGTCCTCGTTCACAAAGGACAGCAAAGAATGGATGTTGAAAGATGTCAAGGCACGTGAAATCATCGTCACAAGAATGGATGAAAATACGATGAGGCATATTCTGACACATGAAATTTGGTGCAAACTGAAATCAATATCCGAGCAGAAGTCGCAAGTTAGTTTACATCTGCAGCAACAAAAATTTTTTAGTTATAGCTATGCCGAAAAGGGTATTGCAAATCACATATCAGAATTACAGGAACTGACCTTTCACTTGAGACAAGCTGGTGAACAAGTGTCTGATCAAATGCTTATCACCAAGATCCTGATATCATTACCAGCTAAATACAAACATTTTCGAACATCCTGGGAGTCGGCGACCTCGGACAAGCAAACACTCAACGAGCTTCTAGGTCGCTTGCTGATGGACGAGGAAAGATTAGGGGACGAAGATAAACCAACACACCTGGAGACAGCACTACCTGCGAAGAGAGTAAATGGAAATTTCAAGGAGTTTTCTCATCCAGGCTCAGAAAAACGAGTATGTTTCTACTGTAAAAAGCCAGGACACATGATAAAAAATTGCTACTTCCTTAAAAACAAGGACAAAAGGAACACACCCTCAGAGGCTTTAGTGTGTGTGGCTCTTTATCACAACAGTACATCAGATTCTGAATCCTTTTACCTAGACAGTGGTAGTTCAGACCATATGAGTTGTCATCGAGAGTGGTTTTCGTCTTTTCGGTCAGTAAAAAGGAATGTGAAAATAGGCAATGGAACATCGCTGGAAGCCTGAGGAATTGGAGAAATAAATGTTAAGGTGTTTAACGGCAGCTCATGGACAGAAACTGTTATAAAAGATGTGTTATGTGTCCCTAAACTGGAGTTAAATCTACTCTCTGATGGTGCATTGGTAAACAAAGGTTTCACAGTAATTGGTAGGTCAGATGGATGCTCTATTGAAAAAAAAAAAAAAACAATGTTGTATATGTAGGGGCAGAACGTAAGGATAACTTATTTGTTGTAAAGATTAAAGTACTTCTCAGTTCATCATACTCAGTGAAATCGGATAACTATATAGACATGTGGCATAAAAGGCTTGCCCACCAAAATATCTCACATGTTAAACATGTCTTGAACAAGATGAATATAAAGTACACTGACAGTGAAAGTTGCAATTTCTGTGAAGACTGTGTGAATGGCAAACAGCATAGGTTACCATTTCCTTGCAGCGAAACTAAAACTGATCACCCTTGTGAACTAGTTCATGTAGATTTAAATGGACCCATGGAAGTGAACAGCATTGGCGGAGCAAAATATTTCCTGATTTCCAAGGATGATTTTTCACATTTCAGAACTGTATATTTTCTCAATAGCAAGACTAAAACAGTATCCAAATTCAAAGAGTTCTTGGTCGCAGCAGAACATTTAACAGGATTCAAAGTGAAAATCGTTCGTAGTGACAATGGTACAGAAGTGGTCAACAGCGAGATTGCAACACTGTTGATGAACAAAGGAATCAAGCATCAAAAATCAATCCCGTATGCTGCTGAACTAAATGGCAAAGTTGAGAGGGAAATGAGAACCATCGTAGAGGCAGCCAGGACACTGTTATCTTCATCCAACCTGGGAAAGGAATATTGGGCAGAAGCGGTCAATACATCTGTATATGTAATAAATAGAACAGGTACAAGCTCAATGAAAGACAAAACCCCATTTGAATTATGGTGTGGCAAACCCAGCAAGATAGACTACTTCCAAGTGTTTGGTTGCGATGCCCATGTACACGTGCCCAAGCAAACTCGCAGAAAGTGGGATAGGAAAAGTAAAAAGGGGGTATTTGTGGGGTATGGTGAAAATATGAAAGGGTACAGGATATATTTCCCTGAAGAAAAGAAGGTTATTGTTGTCCGTGATGTAATATTTCATCATAAAAATTGTCCAAATGAAGATTTAACAAGGAAAAAGAGAATGCCTGTTGAGTCAGAAAAGAATAGTGACAACCAAGAACAAGATGAACATTTCGAATTTAACAACCAAACTGAATTGAAAATTCACCAAAATGATGCTGAGCCAGAAGCAGGAAGTAATTTATGAACTGAAGGCACAACTACTGGTACTCACAGTGAAGAAATGCAATATCCTGATGTTCAACATGTTCGTTCTTTGCGATGTCGAGAGTTGTTAAAGATGCCAAGTAAATTTCAAGATTACTGCCTTATTTCTAACAGCTGCTTTAGTGAACCTCTTATCATATGCTGAAGCCCTTAATCGACCAGAAGCAATAATGTGGAACAAAGCGATTGAAAAAGAACTCAATGCAATGGAAGAAAACAATACCTGGACTGAAGTAGATCTCCCAATAAATCAGAAACCCATTGGCACCAAATGGGTATTCAAAATTAAGAATGGAAGTCAAGTTGAAGACACCAAGTACAAAGCCCGTTTAGTGGCGAAAGGTTTTCAACAAGTTCATGACTTCGACCACTCTGAAAGATATGCCCCAGTGGCCAAGCTACCTACTATGAGATTGTTTCTGGTCATCGCTCTCAAGTACAAAATAATAATTTACCAGCTTGACGTCAAAAGCGCCTTTTTTAATGGGAGAATAAAGGAAGAGGTCTACATTACCAAGCCTGAAGGTATGGATGCTGTAAACAACTCGATTAATGGGGCACCGGTTAAAGTGTTGAAACTAAACAAATCACTGTATGGGCTGCACAAGTCACCAAAGTACTGGAATGAAGAATTTAACTTATTCATGATCGAATTGGGATTCAAGCGTTCTAAGTCTGACTATTGCCTTTACTGTTAGCTTGAAGTTGACTTAAGAATCTATCTTCTCTTGTACGTAGATGACATGTTGCTGATGGGAACAAATCATGAAGCAGTAAACCTAATTCGACAAAAGCTAGCTTCCCGATTCAAAATGACAGATTTAGGAACAGTCTAAAATTTCCTAGGTATAAATTTGTCAAAAGGATGAAGAAATAACACTGGATCAAACCAAATACCTAGAGAGCATTCTACTTCGCTTCGAAATGTCTGATTGCAAACCTATGTCAACCCCTCAAGAGGTCGTATTGGACATCACAGACAAATCTGATGATAAAGTACTTGAGAAGAGTTGCAGAGCACTCATAGGTTGCCTGATGTACGCCATGTTGGGAACTCGGCCAGACCTCAGTGCAGCAGTCAGCTTTTTGAGCTGCTTCCAAAACCACCCGGGGATTGACTTGTGGAAAGCCTTGAAAAGGATCCTTAGATACATTCGAGGTACAACGAAACTGCAACTTGTCTGTACATCGAGTAACAAGTGCCCCACTCTACAAGGATATGTTGACGCCGATTGGGCTGGCAGTTTACCAGACCGTAAGTCAACTTCAGGCTATGTGATGCAGGTGTTTGGCTGCGTGGTTACCTGGTCCTCTACCAAGCAGCAGTCAGTCTCACTGTCTTCAACTGAGGCCGAGTATATTGCCTTAAGTTCTGGGGTAAGTGAAATACTGTGGCTGAAAAGTCTTCTGATGGAGTTGAGCATAAATGTGGAAGAACCTGTGACGATTTACGAAGATAATCAGTCGGCTATATATGAGTCGAAAAACCCAGAAAACCACAAACGTCTCAAACACGTTGATATTAAATATCACTTTGTTAGAGATGTGGTTAATTCTGGAGAAATAGCCCTCAACTATATCAAGTCTGATGAACAGTTGGCAGATGGCTTTACCAAGCCTCTTGGAAAAATAAAGTTTGAACAAATTTGTACAAAACTTAGTTCTCAGATTAAATTGTACCCTAGGTTAGCATCAAGTTATATATGTTTGATTGAGAGGGAATGTTAAATGTGCAATCAAACATTCGTTTTGGTAGAACTCATCGAAATTGTTATGTTGGCGTTATTGACAGAATAGTCGTGTCTTGTTTAAGTTGTCTTTGCAAATGAAAAAAAAAGTTTTTAAGTGTAAACAAGGAAGCTAAAATTATATTTATTGTGTGACCTAAAGTCTATTATTAACTAATTCATTTCTCCAGAATATATTATTTAAAAGTATCAGTTTGGTACACTTTGCCACGAATATCTTCGCGTATGATCGCTGCAGCTGTCTGTACAATTCTAAGCCTCTCATCTGTTTTTGATGTTTTTCGTTCATTATACCACTTGTCATATAAAATATCACTAGCTGAACCTTTGAAATTTACAATGCAAGCTCTTTACCTATTTCCTGTTCTGTTATAAAGATGGAGTCGCCATAATGTGCAACTAGATTCTCTTTAAGGTGATTACCTGTTTATGTTTCACCACTGCCCATGACCATTATATTCAGTTCAACAAGGGAGAACTGCCATTCATAATTGGTTTCAATGTACTCTTGAAGTTTACAGAAGGTCTGTTGTTTTTCTCTATCGGCTGGTCTTTCTCTTCTATCATTTTGCACAGTGAGTTGTGTACCTTAGTGTGAAAACATATAAAAGATTAATAATTTGCTTTAAATACGGAAACATAATAACACACTTCAAATATATTACAGTAACATACCTTTATTAAAATATCTGGGGCTGCAGGGGTGGTGAAACTTTGCCTCAGCAGCCACAAGATCCTCCACACGCTGGTAGCGTGAACGCACAATTTTATCCACATTCATCATTTCGTTCATCTGCTTGTTTAATAACAGTTTCCTTGAAAGGAATTGTTGAAACTTCGTATACCACACGTTCTTATCTTTACGTCCTTCTTTGTCTCTTTCCTCTCAGAAGCTTTCTCTCCACAAAACAAACAATCAGAATCAATTTTGAATGGTTCAAGTGAAGAACGTAACCTTGCCTTGTCATCTTTTTCGCTATTGGTGGTTAATGTCTTATGTTGCAAATGTTGTGAAATTGAAGTTGGGTGCGTGTATTGTCTCCTAAACAAAGCAATACATATCTTGCAAATTTACATCAATCTACTCTTTGTGCCATTTATTAAGAGAAACTTATTGCTTCTCAAGAAGAAGCCAGTCTAACTGGACTTTAAACAGGACAGCGAGGAAGTGTTTGCCACTTATTTTCACGAAAATGGAATTAAATATTTGACGATTTCAACTAGCTGTTTGAGAGGTCAAATTAAGTTATCAATAACAAGGGGAAATAATTCAATAGCTTCATATTGTTACATTGTCATAGGCTTGCTATAACAAACACTGTAGCGAAAACGCTTTAAAACTCGTTTCAAGAAAAATTAATTTATTTTTCTTAGTTATTACGAAAATGCTCAGTATTACTGCTCTCGATTACGTATTAATTTCATGCATATCTTTACTGCATATTAACTTATTACTCTTCTATGCTATAGGCCTTCAGAATAAGTACTCAATGAATGTTACAATTAATTCATTTTAAACTTACTGGCACTCAACATGTGCTCGCACTGTTGAATTCTTCTTCTCTATCTCTTTAAATATGGTGACCAGTCTATCATTATGCTGATCACTTGCTTTAATTAATAAGACCCGTGAGACCTCTACTCACTGTCACCACATCCACCTCACTCAGATAAGAATTGCAGTGAAAACACTTAAAATTCCATTTTATAATTACAATGCACTGACCTTTACACTCTGTTCATAACATGGTATAGTAGCCATTCATCAGAAAAGACAAACTCGCTGCCGATAACTATGTTGTGCATACACCTACTTGCAACAATAGACTGGTTGTCACTCGCTTCCTACAGCAAGGATGTGTACACGTTACACGTTTCATAATTCCTTACCCCCTCCCTCCCCTATAGAATACTAATGTTTCCTAATGAAATGTATGCTATCTTCTGTTTTGAAGTCCGCGAACTATGTACACATATGTGTCACGCATAGGCAGTAGTGAAACCTGACCACATTAACTTTTTTTATTTTTATCTCACAAAATGCATGAGGCCATCACATTAAGACTTGAGACTTTAAGTATGTTTTTTGAAAACGCCAGGTAGAATACAGGCATCAGATTTCGGAAGCATAATTTTTTTTTAGTTATTTTAAAATGTGTTATTTGTAATGTTGCTATAAACTGTTACTTATACTATTCTTGCTCGGTAAAACCAACGATGCCAGCATAGGAGGACTTGGGACTTTTAGTATGTTGTTTAGTATGCTTAATAGAACACACATGCCAAATTTCAGATTTATAATATTTTTTACAGGTTTTCATAAAATTTTGCTTAAAATGCCGGAGCTAAATCCTAAACTCTTCAAGAACACAATATTTTTATGTGTTAACATGCTGATTGCTCGTGACAAACTGACCTTTGGCTTGGTGGGGAGACTTGTTTTTATAATCTTTTTTACTAAAACTCAGGCCCATCATTCTTCAAGTGCAAGTGCAAAGTAATATCTTCGTTTCTGAAATTAATTAGTTTATCATCCTGGTCGACTATGTGAGCAATAACTTCCTGCATGTACTTTTCTGTGATGGGTGCATAAATTTGATTTTTCGGGACTATTACCAGTTTGAATCCAGGCAGGACAGTCGCTGAAAACTAGTGAAGTGTATGGTTCGGTTTACCATTTAGATATGAGCCTGTTACAACATTGCAGTTTACTCTTATAACGTTCACTGGCAAAATGTTTACAGGTAGTGTTGACTGGTGTACTTTTCCGCTCTCATACACATTGTGTTCAAATCCCAGCATGGATGCTAGAGTATCTTTCGTGGTATAGTCAATATCTTCGCTGCATAAAATTTCACTTTTCAGAGTGTTCGGATTTCCTCGCAATACAAAAGTTACATCAAGACCTAATGCTTGCTTGATATATGCTGCAATGTCTTCGATATCATACAATCCTGTCGGCACAGTAACTTCTTCAATGCTGTCATTTTTTACATAGCAAAATTTGCAGTTTGGACTGTCCACATTAGGTACGGAGAAATAAGTTTGGAAATCTATTATTGCCACTGACCATGAACCTTTTAAATCCAGAGCTGGAAAATGCACGGGGCGCAGCTCTGAACTCTTGCCCATCGAGATCAACATTACAAACATGACTGATGTAAAGTAGTGCTTGTGTCAACATTTATTAAGCACTAATTAAGAACTGAAGTCTTAAACGGCCGCAGTTCCACTGAGTAGGTAATTGCTCGTTACAATAATTATAACTTAGTTCTATCCCCTTAAAATACCTGCACACTTCTATGGGATGGCGAAGGTTTCCAAAACTGTTGTAGTAATCAACATTGTCTCCATATTTTTTATAACTAACCCAGTGAGTTCCTCGGCCATTAACCGAATCTAAATTTATAATTCCACATTCACTACGTCTTGGTTTTGAAGGTTATTTATCTCACATGAACACTCCTCTGAAATTAGGTATTTGTAATTTTCTAGCAAACTTTATTAAATCTAGGTTTGTTAGTGGTCGATTGGGTAGTAACTTTAGAATTGCTTCCTTCCCTTTCTGGTTATTTTCATCCAACATCCTCCATACACAGGGTATGGTCTTAGGTAAAGGACTTTCCTGTTTTTTTTTTTACCCTAGTGCAATAGCTTCCATTTACTTGTGACATTGAAGTTCTTACAACTGCTTACCTTGGTTTTTAGATGTATTCACTGCTCTAGCAATACCACTAACTCCACCAATCAGACCTCCTAGTGCGGCCAAGCCAGGCAGGAGTAGAGGCAGGAGGCCTCCTTGTTTCTTGCTTGCTTTCTTCTTCTTATGATTTTTCTTTTTCATTTGACTAACTAATTTTTTGTCAGACTATTTGGATGTGTGATTATATTTAATTCGAGTGTTTGTAGGAGTGGCTGGGCTATCCTTTATCGCAAGCCCATTCCTGGTTTGACTTTGGTCTTCATGATCTTGGATACTCCCCAAGCAGCGACTCTTACACTAAACTTGGATTCCTTAGATTCAGCAATCTTTTTTGCTCTGTTTGCAAGGACAGTGTCAGCAGCGTGTCTACCTTCATGCTTGTTACTATTAGCATAGGCTATGTCGTGCTCCTTGCATGCCTCGTCCAAATCGTTAACTTCAGCATCACATCGCTCGATACTCTTCTTCAACTTTGTTCTCGGTCCACAAAATATGTACCCAGAAATATGGGCTTCAAAGGGTAAGTTATTTATAAGAGTATTCACTAGACCTCTTCTGCTCTTGATCTTACTATATGCATTTTATTCAGTATCTTTCTAGCCTTCGAACAGTACGGGCGTTAATAATGCACCTCTGCTGTCGCTTCTGTGGTAATATATTTAAAGTATTTGCTGCTTTTCGCAGTGTACAGAGACATGAAGCAAGTACATGCAAGACCAAAACTTCAAGAATGAAATTTCAGTGTGAACTCTGTCATCGCCAGTATACTCGGAGTGATATTATGAAAAGACATTGTAAAACCTGTAGAAGAGCTTCTCCCTACGCGCCGAAAGAATAGTAGATAGTACCGCAGGCACAGCACGTAACACTGCAGGCACTGCTCATAGCACCGCAGGCACCGCACATAGCACTGCAGGCACTGCTCATAGCACCGCATGCACCGAACATAGCACCACAGGCACCGCACATAACACCGCACATAGCACTGCAGGCACCGCATATTGTTGATGGTAATATACATTTTGACAAGCAAGAAGTTAATTTACCCATACATATTACTGCCGAAGATGAAGTCACCTCTCACGAATCCAGGCATGGCCCCCTACTTCCCAATACTGTGTGTTGCATCATAGCAGGGCCATTAAACTGTAGTAAGACATGTGTGCTGGTAAGCTTGCTGGAGGGTCCTAATGGTCTCCGGTTCGAGAATGTGCACCTACACTCGAAATCATTGCAACAGCCAAAGTACCAGCGACTTGGAAAAATTTTAAGTTATGTGGATGGACTCGAGTATTTTCCATTCAGCTACAATGAAGCCGTAATACCACCAAGTCAAGCTCTACCAAACTCTGTGTTTGTTTACGATGATGCGGCTTGTGAGAAACAAGCTTGTATCCGGGGATACTTTTGTATGGGAAGGCATATGTCAATAGATTCCTTTTACCTTTGCCAGACGTATTCACATATACCCTAGCAGTTATTGAGGGATAATGCCAACCTAATGGTTTTGTTTCGCATGGATGACTTGAACTTGAGACATGTTTACTCTGATCACGTTAATACAGACATGACTTTCGATAAATTCAAAGAGGTGTGTACATTTTGTTGGAGTGATCTTCATTGATTTCTTGTAATAGCTAAAGACTTTCCCTTAATTAAAGGGAGGTACCGGTGTAGTCTCGATCAGTTCATAAGCCTTCGTCAGTGTGAAATGAGCTACATAGTTTCAAAGTTTGGCCATAATGGCTTGAAACGTAATATGGAAAGTTGTTTAGTGCCTATGGATGATGGGAAATGTAGTGCCAAAAAAAAAATACTAAAAATATTCCAAGATGATTACGATGACATAATCCAAAGTGGCAGCTGCGAATCTGCAAATATGCAGCTGTAAACCTGTCCTAGTAGGAGTTAAACCAACCTATTTGTGATGTATCGATTGTGTTGTCTCTATGAAGCAAGTGTTGGTAGTATGCTATGTACGTGTACCATGGCACCATGTCTATGACTGGAAGTGAGTGTGTGTAACGTAACAGTATGGACCCGAGTAAAAGGAAGCATGGTAGCCCAGAAATCGTATTGTTAATTATCCATCTGTCCAACTTAATACATTCTAGGTTGCATGGCAGCTTATGTGCTCCTTGGTTGTCATAGAGAAAATAAAGGCACTATTCCTTCCCCGGCAATTTGTTGAGAAATCCCTTGATGTAAATGGCCTATTTGGCAGCTTCTGATAGGGTCATGTACTCTGCCTCTGTACTAGACAAGGCCACAGTGCGCTGCTTCTTCGATTACCAAGACACTGCAGCTCCTCTCAACTGAAACACAAAACCTGTGTATGACCCCTTGTCCTGTTCATCATTTACCCAGTGAGCGTCAACAAATCCCTGCATGTCTTTTCCTGTTTTCCTGAAAACATGGCAGTCACTCAGGGCACCCTTCAAATACCTCAACAGTATTTTTTGCACTTTTCCAGTGCTCTTAATTATAACTGGCATTGAACTGACTTAGCACATTAACAGCATGTTCAATGTCTGGTCTTGTACACACTGCTAGGTACATAAGTAAACCATTCAGATATTGGTTCAGTAAATGTGAGAGATCTTGGTTTTTGCTGATTTCGTCTCACTTACTTAGTTTATGATTGACGCCCAACAGAGTGCTGACAGAATTACAGTCTGCCATACCAAACTTCTCTAATACTTTGGTGATATGTCTCTGCTGGTCCACATAGTTCTCTCCCTTGTTTCTGTCATGTCAAATTCTCATTCCAAGACATGGTCAATGGATTTAAATTTTCCCATTACTTTACTCTTCTCTCGCCTTCTCAGCCCCATCGCTAGAAATATTACAAAATCGTCAACATGCACAGCAACAACGACAATTACCTTCTCATTTGACTTGCTGTAAATAGAGGGTTAATGTTCAGATCTCTTGTAGCCAATTTCTATCAGTGCAGCATGTAGCTATTTATTCCACGCCCTAGATTATTGTTTTAGCTCATAAATGGCTTTCTTTAGCAAACACACCTTCGATTAATGACCAGTGACGACAAAACCTTCTGACTGCTCCCTCCATATACATTCAAAAATGTTGTTGTAACATCAAGGTGATCTATGTCCCAGTCAATTTCTGCAGCCAATGCCAGCAAGAGCCTGATGGTGGAATTCCTTACAACAGGTGAAAAGGTCTCGTAATTTACACCATACTCTTGTGTAAATCCTTCTGCAACAAGTCGGACCTTATATCGACTAACAGTGCCATTTGCTGCTCGCTTAACCTTAAATACCCAACAATCTTGTTGCCAGTATGATCAACTGGACCCATGCTTCATTTTCAAGCAACAGGAACAAACTATTCTCCTCCTGCATTGCTAATTGCCACTTCAGTTGCAGATCACTTTAAAGTGCATCTTTAACCGATTTTGGTTTGCTAATAATGTCGCAATTTGTGTAATACGGTAACATGTCTGGAAATTTCTTTGAACTTGTCTCCCTTGCTGGATATCTTCTCTCATATTCTTCTGAAGTTACAGACTCTTGCTGACCACTGTGTCTTCTTCTGAGAATGAGCATCGCAATTCTCTGTCACACCACTGGTTGAGGAAAAAAAAATGTTTGTGATTCAACTCCACTGCCACTGCACCATGTTGTGGTTCTATGGGAACCACAGTTTGTTGAGATACACCCCCTATACAGAAGCTTTCACACTTGGTGGTCCATGATGCTGGACTTATTGTTTTCCTTTTCAGTGAAAGTTACATCACGAGCTTTGTAGATTTTCGTGGGGTTTCTTAAATCTATAAGTCTATAACCCTTTGCATCCTCGCAGTAACCAACAAATATAATTTCCTGACGGACTTTGTAGCTGTTTTGGGACATGCACATGAGCAGGGCATCCAAATGTTCTAAGATGTATGAGATCCACCTTCTCACCTGACCACGCTTCCTCTGGTGTCATATTCTTTAGAACCATATTCGGTGATGTTGTGAAGCCCTAAGGGGTCTGTTTAGAATAACCATAAGAGAAATATCGGTGATTACTCACACAGAGATTTATTTAAAACAGTTAACACATAAAACATGGCCATCAACCACTAACTCAACAAAAGACATAAACACCTCTACAAATGCAAGCCCAGCATGGCCACCAACATGTAAGTTTCATACCTCCTATCTATTATGTAACATCCAACCCAAAAACATTAGCTTAACAGGACTGCTTGTAATGTGCAACATACAAGCCTATCTTCAAAACTTCCCCTTATGTTGCAAATTACAATAACATACAATATAAGCAATCATTGTTCAAATCCTAATCTGTACACAAAGTCCTTCAATTTTGGTCCATAGAACACCTTGGTTAACATATCAGCTAGATTATTTTGAGATTCTACATAGTTGAACTTCACATCACCGTTCTCTACATATTCACGTAAGAAGTGATATCTCACATCTATGTGCATGCTACGCTCTGATGTTAGCATGTTCTGAGCCAAACATATAGCTCCCTGATTATCTACATGGTGCTTGCATAAAATGCCCTTGCAGTGCAATTTTCCCCAAAAGGTTGCGAAGCCACAGCACTTCCTTCACAGCTTCCACCATGGCTATGTACTCCGCCCCAACAGTTGAACATGCTACAGTTCTCTGTTTCTTCCTTTGCCAAATAACAGGTCTCCAGCTAGCACTATGACGAAACCACTGATAGATTTGCGGTCCTTGATGTCATTCGCCCAATCCTCATCTACATACACCCCTAATTGATTTCCACATTTCTCATACACTAGTTTTAGATTCACATTTGCCTTCATATACCTGAATATGTGTTTCACATTTTTCCAGTCTTCCCTTGTTGGGTCACTGCACATCTGGTTCTGTCTGCACACTGAGAAAGACAGGTCAGGGCATGTTCCATTTGCGATGTATAGAAGGCTCACTATTCCTCTTCTATACAATGTCTCATCGAAAGGTAATTTTTCTTCATCCCTTGTTTGGTCAGCGATGTTCAGAGGGGCTGACCTCCCCTTCGCATCACCCATTCGGAAATCTTATAGAACCCTTTCAGCATAACTCTGTTGGTCTATCACTATCTTATCAGGGTTTGGTCTGTCAACACGTAAAGAAATAAAATTAGATGCTTCACCTAAATCCTTGATGTCCAGTGACGTCTCTAGTAATCTCCACTTCATTTTCTGTAGCTCCAGTGTAGTCCATACAGCAATTATGTCATCAACATAAATTTCTACCATTAGGTCTTCTTTATAGAGCAAACGGGGATCTACAACACATCTGGCGAGTCCGAATTCCTCCATCAACTCGTTCACATTGTATTTCAGTCCCTGCCTGCTTGATGTAAACCGTACAAGCTCTTTTTTTTTTTTTTTTTAGCAAACAGACAAACTCTGAAGCATTTTTCCCATTTTCATTAAAGAATTATGACTGTTCTGTGTATACCTTATCCTGTAGTGGGCTGTTGAGATATACTGAGGTTACATTGTAATGCTCACCCCTACATTCCATCTCCACTGTCAGTGCCATGAGTACTCTAATTGTTTTTTTTTTTATAACAGGGCTGTATATTTCAAAATAGTCTACCCCCAGAATTTGTGTGTAACCTTCAGCGATCAGCCTCGCTTTGTAGCATTCAACTTCCCCTACATGGTTGTACTTAAGCTTGAAGACCCACATTGACCCGACAACATTCTTATTGTTCGGTCTTCTTACTATCTCCCAAGTTTTATTCTCTCTGATGTTCTTCATCTCTTCGTTCATTGCTGACCTCCGCAGATCTGAATCACTGCATGACAATGCTTCCCCTGCTGTCCTAGGTTCAAGTCTGCCCTTGCCCTCACATTTCACAAGGTTACAACAACTGCATGACTTTGCTGGTATCCTTTTTCTAACAGACCTCATCTTTTTTCCTCAATCAATAACCTCGACTTCACAAGTTTTGTATTCAGGGTTTCTTCATCCCTCTCCAGGCTCCTTATAAGCCCTTCATATTTTTCCAAGGGTAAATCCATAAAAAATAAGTGACAAAACTTGATCTGTGAAGACAATTCCTGCCTTCTTAATTTTACGGTTCAGGTTTTGTATTTTGGACAAATACTCTTGCATGCTCATATCAGTGGTCTTTCAAATATTTACTAACTCCTTGATAAACATGATTCCCTCAAGCGCCAGTCACGCTTTCTTTGTCCTGGAACACTCGCCAATGTCATCCAGGTAGTCGTCACTTACAGCCAACAGAAGGAAGAATAATGCAATCATGTCTGTTGCTGCATGTTTTCCGGTTAAAGTTTCTTCTTCGTCGTATCCCGGGTCAGTACATTCCCAACACCCTTTCTGCTGCAATGCTGCCTTTGCCCTCACTCACCAAGCAAAATAATTTTCGCCATTTAGCTTAGGTATCCTAAACTCGTAACTGAGGCCTGACGACATTTCTACAACACAACGAACTTCACGCTGGCCTATTTGTTTTTTCTTTACTTCTGTTAAAACCCGCTTCACTTCATAAAGGATAGTTCATTTTATAGTAAAAATCGTGCACCTGCGCCCATAAACTGTTGTGAAGCCCTAAGGGGTCTGTTTCGAATTACCAGAAAAGAAATATCAACGATTACTAGCACAGAGATTTATTTAAAATGGTTAACACAAAAAACATGGCCATCAACCACTAACTCAACAAAAGACATAAACACCTCTGTTGATTATTATTTATGTTGTGGTAGTTGGAAACAGCTCTTGTTTTGGTTGTTCTCTATGGCATGTCAATATAAAAGTTTTATGTTTTAGTAGTATATTAAAATAGTGCTAACTGATGCTAAACAATAAAATTTTCTTATGGTCCTCCGGAAGAAATGTGTTATTATTGACGCAAACATTTTGGTCCTTTCGGGCTGGATATCACCAGTTGTTTGTGCTGATCGCTGATCACGAAGCAATGAAGAATTACTTGAAGATATTGTCACGTGTAATTACCGGGTATACATTTGCACTGCTTATTTTCAATGGAAAATTGTTATACTGAGTCTTGTCTCTCTAGTTGTTAGTGAAAAAAACTTAATTGTCGTGTCAAATAGATTAGCAAACATTATTTCAATAGTAATAGTGAATTAACCTAGTTTAGATTTTCCTTGAGAATGGATGAGGACAAAGTTAAAGTATTGAATAGGCGGCTGCAATGGGCAGAGAAACGCTTACTGAGAACTGCATGTTTGGCCGAGGCAGTGGTTAACGATTCATCTAAAAAAAACAATTGTTTAGTGCTACATGTCGGGACATGTCAGATTTATGAACGGCACTTGAAGATGATCAGTGGTTCTTAGACATGCTGATGAAAGATAGTAATGAATTTGATAAAGATGAGCACAGCAAACGATTAGATGATTTTGATGATACATATTACAAGGTTATCAGTGTTCTAGAAATCATCCAAAAAAATACTACTAAAAATAAGAAGACAGTCACTGTGGTACCTTCTGAAGAATCGAGGGTGTCTCTTCCTAGGATTAATCTTCCGTCATTTTCAGGAAAACCAACAGAATGGATAAATTTATTCAATCTATTTTCTACACTAGAGGTGAGTAATGAGCATTTAAGTAACATAGAAAAATTGTCATACCTCAAATATTTGTTGTCAGCTGTACCATTATCATTAATACAGGCTTTGCCATTGACTGCAGAGAATTTCAGTGTAGCCTGGCAGTTACTTGACAAGAGATACTACAACACACGTTTCATAGTGTCACATCACATTGACTCAATTTTGCAAACACCACAGATTTCTCTGTCAAACCCTACCACAATATCTACACTTGTGTCAATATTGACTGAGCATGTGGCAGCCTTGCAATCACTGAAATGAAACTTTGAAGCTTGGGACCCTTTGTTATTATACCTTTTAGAAAGGCAGTTGGATGACAAGTTGCGACAACAGTGGGAATTACGTATTAGTAATGAGGAAAATACATTGCCAACTTTCAGCCAATTTTTATCATTCTTGGAGGCTAATCGTCGAGCTTCAGAATGCATGTCCATGCCTGGTACCTCAAAATTGGTGGGTCCCACCAAGCCACCACAGTCTCTTATGCGATCGCAGAGTCGTCACACTTCGTTATTCATTGGAAGCTCAAGTAATGTAATTCAGAAGTGTAACTTGTGTAATAGTGAACATAAATTGCACAAGTGGTCAAAGTTTTTGGCCCTTCCAGAGACAGAGCGATATCAGGTTGTGAGGGATTTGAAGCTTTGCTTGAACTGTCTAGGATCGTATCATCAGGCAAAGCAATGCCCATCTAAAGTCAGTTGTTCATCATGTCAGGCCAGACACCACTCTTTACTTCATTTTACTATGATGTGAATGATGATTTGATTCAAAGTAATCCCCACCATACATAATTCACCCACTTCAATAAGTGAAAGCCGAACCTCGTCTGTTACCCTTGTAACTGCCCAGAATCTTGCAGTACATGATCCTCAAAGTGTGTTATTGTCCATAGCTATGGTGGCTGTGCAAGATGCATTTGGTGCCTACCACACTGTTCGAGCACTACTTGACTCAGCCAGCCAATCAAGTTTCATAACAGAGGGCTGTGCTCAGCGCTTAGGTCTATCTCGTTGAAAAGCACACCTTCCTATTCATGGGCTTTCAGAGAGACATCACTCCACCCAGCAAAGGGAGTAATTGAAAGTGACATACGACCAGTGGGAAAACAAACCCCACACCTGCCATTAACAGCATATGTTTTGTCAAACATAACAGGAGAATTACCACCTGTTTCAGTGTCTGCTATTAATTGGGAACATATAATACATCGGCAACTAGCTGACCCTTTATTCGTTACTCCTGCGCCCATTGACGTACTAATAGGGGTAGACCTGTTTCCATACATTCTTACAGGCAATAAAATTGTTAAATATGTTTGCACTCCTGTGGCACTGGATAATATTTTTGGTTGGGTACTGATGGGCCAGACTAAGAAAATACATCAGACATCATCAGAATCTGCAGTCGCATTGTTTGTATCCAGTGCACGTCAACCATCATTAGAGACATTGGTAGAGATGTTCTGGGAAGTGGATCATAGCCCTTCAAAAAGTTTTATCTCTCCAGAAAATAACTTGTGTGAATCGATTTTTGAGGCAACCCGTCGTCGACAACAGTCGGGTCGTTACATTGTGTATTTGCCCTTTCGCCACCTAAAGCCTGAGTTGGGAGAATCACGGACATATGCAGGAGATGTTTAGAAAGCTTGGAACGATGCCTGCGTAAGCAACCACAATTGCGTGCAGAGTATGTAGCCTTCATGGAAGACTATTTAAAGTGTGGTCTCATGACACAAATAGAGAAGCCACTTGAAGACGAAAAATTCGTATTATCTACCTCACCATGGAGTCGTCAAGAGTGAAAGTACAACCACCAAGCTTCGGGTTGTTTTTAATGCTTCAGCAAAAACACAGCATGGGGTCAGTCTCAATGACGTGTTCCTAACAGGACCTAAACTTCAGACAGATATTAGTGAAATCTTACTACAGTTTAGAATTCCCGCAGTAGTGTTCACCGCCGACATCAAGCAGATGTATAGGCAAATACTGGTTGAATCTGAACATCAGTATTTTCAGTCTCCCGATGAGCCGATAAGGGATTACACACAGTGACATATGGACTGTCCTTGGCTCCCTACCTAGCAATCCGCACCCTCAAACAACTAGCTAAAGATGAGCAACATAATTTCCCTAATGCAGCTCACATCTTAAAAACAAAAAAATATTTATGTTGATGATGTTGTTACAGGAGCAACGGGTGTAACTGAGGCCATTGCATTGCGAAAAGAGTTGATAGCACTGCTGAAGGCAGGTGGATTTCAACTCTGGAAGTTTTCCAATACTCATACCGAAGTATTAACAGAACTATCCTCAGAGGAACTGCATTACTGACCGTTATTGACCTTCGATAAAGACAATCCTGCTGTCACTAAGGTGCTTGGTTTGCGTTGGAGCACTACCTCGGATTGCTTTTCATACCATATCATTACAACAAGTGCAAGTACAACAAAGTGTACTGTCCTTTCAGATATTGCTAGAGTTTTCGACCCTCTAGGATGGTTGACACCTGTTCTTCTGTTTGCTAAAGCACTTATGCAACAGCTGTGGTTTTTTGGAACTGGCTGGGATGATGAACTCCCTCCTAACACACTGCATATGTGGGAAACATTCAAAAAAGAGTTGCCATTATTATCACAACTACAATTGCCTCGTGGCATTCTAAATGTTTTGGAATCTGCTAATGAGTTGCATGGTTTCTGTGACAGCTCGGAATTCGGATACACTGCTGTGGTATACCTCAAATCAGTATACCTAGATGGGTGCATTAAAGTGACAATACTCATGGGGAAATCTAGGGTATCACCAGTCAAATGGCTGTCTATTCCACGACTAGAGTTATGAGCTGCTGTTATGGTAGCCAAGCTGTTAAACTTTGTCAAAACAGTCTACAGTGACATATTTCCAATTCATAAGACATTTGCATGGACAGACTCTACTGTAGTATTGCATTGGATTGCATCATCACCTCATAGATGGCAGACATTCGTGTCCAACAGAGTGAGTCAAATACAAGAGTTGATTCCGAAAGTCTGTTGGAGCCATGTAACATCGGAATGTAACCCTGCTGATTGTGGGTCCCGTGGGTTGCTGCCATCTCTGCTGATCAATCATGCACTTTGGTGGTCTGAGCCGCCATGGCTAACTCAAGCCTACGTTGAACCACAAGTTCTCCCAAACATTAATCATCATGACAAGGAATTCATCACTTGTGAAGAGAAATCTGGTATTGTGAGTGCAGTAAGAGTTTCTTGGGACTTGGTTGTTCGCTATTCCACTCTAGGAAAATTATGTGTCACGTCTTATTGTTTAAGGTTTATAATGAATTGTAAACTACCCAGAAATGAAATGTCATTAGGATCATTGACAGTAGAGGAACTCAAGAGGAGCCTTCACATCTTCAACAAGCTCAGTATGTATTTGCAGCAGATATAACAGTAATAGAAAAGGGAAAACAGAGTTCAACATCCCTTCGTGCCTTGGATCCATTTAAAGATAACATTGTTCTTCTCCGTGTGGGCGGAAGGCTAAGTCATGCAGATCTTCCATATAATACCCAGCATCCTATACTTTTACCCAAAAAGCATGCTGTCACTACTCTGATAATCAATCATTATCATTACATTCACCTTCATATTGGTCCTCGTGCTCTGCAATCAATACTCAGCCAACAATTCTGGATTTTGTCTGCTAAGTCCATAATCAGGCAAACTTTATGACAGTGTGTTAAATGTGTCCGCACGAGTCCCATTTCCTTCTCACCACAAATGGGCGAGCTTCCTGTCCCTCGAGTGCAACAAGTGAAAGCTTTTCAACACACTGGAGTGGATTATGGTGGTCCCTTTTATGTCCCCATGACTCGAGCAAGAGGATCCAAATCCACAAAAGCATACTTGTGTTTGTTTGTGTGTTTGTATACAAAAGCCTTACATCTAGAACTTGTCTCCGACTTGTCCACTGCACTGTTTCTAGCTGCTTTCTAACGTTTCATCTCAAGACGTGGGAGACCAAGTCTTATGTATAGTGACTGCGGAAGTAACTTTGTTGGAGCATCTAGAAAATTGGCTGAACTGTACAAATTCATACATACTCCTTTTCATTGTGATAATATCGGTTCCGCTCTGAGTAAGGAAGGGATAGCATGGCATTTCAATCCCTCAGCTGCACCACATTTTGGAGTCTTTTGTGAGGCAGGTATGAAATCTGTCAAGAGCCACCTCATCAAAGTTATTGGAAACCAAGTTCTGCCATATGAATAGTTGTTCACTGTATTGACTCGCAAAGAAGGGGTTCTCAATTCCCGTCCTTTGACTAAAGTTAGCTCTGACCCTTCTGATCTAGAAGTGCTTACTCCTGCTCACTTCCTCATATTACAACCAATTACTACCTTCCCAGAACCTGATGTCTCGCTTCTTAACGTAACTCGCTTGAACAACATCGGGAAAAATTGTATTGCCTACTCTGACACTGTGCAGTTTAAAAACACAGGGTCGCCAGAAATAACTACGCGGTACAAAGAAGATTAAACCCTTATTATTTTTATTTAAAAAGTAGGCTAATTAATAACTCATCGCGAAGCATATTTAAAATCACTGCAGTCGTGTTATGTTATTAAATGTTGGGCAATTGCCACATTGTCATCTATGCAATGCCTGTTCTACGTTACTTTACACGTCAACAAATATATGTACAATCAAGTATAATGTTATTGACAAATCTTCTTACTGTTCCATAAGAAATCCAAACTATTCTTCTCTCGGGCGAAGCATGCTGAAAATTCGTCTTCGCAGTAAGCTACGTCTAGCCTGGTGGCTCCAAGACATTTTTCTTATCGTCTCTTCAGAAAATTGTAGAAACCTTTCGTAGTAAATTTCAAACCATATTTGTAATAGTAACCCAACAAATGTACATATTTTGGAGAATTCTGCTTTACTACCTAACCTCAAATCGACAGTAAACAAATCTATACAATATGGCGGCCAGTGCATGATCCTTCTGTTAGCCAGCTAACCACTACCCAGAGTACCTGTTAGTTTAACGATCACTTTAACGTGAACTTCAGCGATAACATGCACTTGTAAAATACGTTAACAACAACTTTGCTGTTAAAGTGTTTGTTAAAAACTAACAGGAACTTTAACAAGGAGTTGTAAAAGAGGCCCTAAGGGCCGGTCTTACCATTCTCTGAGTTAACCTGCAGGTAACTACCGATAAGTTAAACTTACCTGGCACTTTATCTAAAGTCTTGTCTTACCACTTGATTTATACCTCTGTGTAACTACCCAAAGGTTAGCTAGAAATGTAGTTAGGTTGCACAGACTGTGTGGTTGTGTCGTGGCTGCTGATTGGTCTGTTGGATCTGTGAATATTTATTTTCTGGATATTACATGTACGACCGACGGCCACATAGAAATAATAAATAAAAACACCTTGGTGCTAAGTTTAA
>PNEQ01038148.1:0-26217 GCA_003012365.1 Medauroidea extradentata | reverse complement strand
TGCTTCGGTTTCGTCATCCGGTTGTAGTGCGGTCCCCAGTCGCGCCGAATGACTACTTGCTGCTTGGTCCTGGCATTGGATCTCGCTGTAGTAGGCCTCCATCAACTCGCAGATCAGCACAGCCGATTCTTCAGTTTTCACTTCGCAGTGCAGCCTCTCGCCCCCAGCGCATGCCGGCCAAGTGTTTACATCCTGGCTGTTTCTCTACACACCAGGACGCACGAGAATAATCAAAAGTACCAATCCCGAGCGCCGCAATGAGCAGGAAATACAGCCGCACCGATCCTCAAATGCACTGCGCCACACAAAATAATGTATAGAACAGTACATTTAATTCACAGCGATGCCGAGTCCAGGCGGTCCGCGCCGCGCGCAAATAGTCAAAAGTACCAGATGCGCGCGGCGCCGGCCGTCCAGAAACACAATGCCAGTTTGGTCCACGAGCTGGTATTTGAATATTTCCAGCAACACCTCGGCGAGGCGCTCCTGTATCCGCCACCCGCGGGACGCGTTTCTGTTGCAGTTGGTCGCTGCAGTCTCCGCCACGGTGCAAACAACACAAGTTCTGTGTCTCGTCGTCATACAGGTACGTCAGGCGCACCTGCATGGATTCGGTGCACTCCCAAGCGATGTTAACAGTCCGGCGACGAAGCAGAAACAATGACGCTCGCTAGAAAATTGGGGCATATATAGCCTGGAGGGTATCTAAGCTTCTCCGCCAATGGTGGCCAAGCATTTGTGATTGGTTGGGCTCTTGGCCAATGAAAGGCCAGCTATTTGTCATCCAACACAGGTTTGATCAGCAAAAACATGAGCAATGGCGTACTTCCACAAACAAACCTTGGGTTTGACAGTCGGGCGGGTGGTAAATGGCTGTAGTGTGGTGATACATGCCCCACTTCTCGCAAACATCTCTCCACATCCGGCCTGTAAATTGGGAGCCATTGTCCCTCAGCAGGACCTTTGGGTACCACCAGCGGACGTAGAATTCAGCGTTCAAAGTTCTGACCAGCGTTTTGACTCTTGTGCTCGCCATCGTGTAGGCCTCCGTCCACTGCGAGAACAAATCGGTGACCACCAAGATGAACCTCTTTCCACCTGTTGTTCTGAGGTAGGGTCCCATGATGTCAAGGGCCACTGTCTCAAACGTTCTGGTGGGGATGCGGGGTTACTGCTGTTGTTGCCTTACAGGGCACCTCGATTTATAGCGATTACAGACACCACACTGTCGCACATATTTTCTCGTCGCGCAGTTCACCCCGGGCCAGTAGAATACTTTCGCTATGTACTGCTGTGTTTGGTGTGCGCCTGGGTGGCCGCCGAACTGGCTGTCGTGTGAGTGACATAGTACTCGCTTGCTCGCTCTCGGGTACAAACAGTTTCCACAGCCCTTCTTGAGAAGGGGCGCGGCTCTCTACTCGCCCATCTACCACCCTCCAGTGGTCTACTGTCCCTTGCTCGCACTTCGCGCTTCTGCTGACACTGTGGGCAGCCCTGCTGCGCCTCTACCACGGATTCATGTATCGTGTTGATGTTCTCCTGGCGGTCCTCTACAGTAAGTTGATACAAATGCAACCCCCCTCCCCCGTCGTGGGTGTTCCGGGGGTAGCATATCCTCCAAATCGAACTCGTCCTGCACTATGGCATCAGGGCGGGGGGATCGCGATAGCATGTCGGCCAGCTGGTTTTCTTGACCGGCCACGTGTTCGACTTCGTAGTTGTATGAGTGCAGGGCCATTGACCACCTTGCTAGCTTGCTGCGCGCATCTCGCATTGTTTGCAACCAGACTAAGCACCGATTATCGGTACGTAGTACGAACAGATGGTATTCCAAATAAGCGCGGTATCGCTTCATTGCCCATACTACTGCAAATCATTCTTGTTCGTTCACATGATAGCATTTCTCGGTTGGGCCGAATTTCGCTCTTGCGTAGTCGATCACGCGCCACTGTCCTCGTTCACCGTACTGGTATAGAACTGCACATATTCCTTCCTGGCTCGCATCGGTCTGTAGATAAAGTGTGCGCTGGCAGTCGTAGTGTGCTATGGTCCCGCACTGCACGAACTTCTGTTTGACCTCCTGGAACGCCACCTCTGCTTCGGTAGTCCAGACATATCGTTTCTGGGGTGACAGTAGTTAGGTTAGGGGTGCAGTGATTGTCGCGAAGCCTTGTATGTGCTCCTTCAACCAATTAATGAGCCCGAAAAACTTGCGAAGTTGCTTGCGCATGGTGGGCGGTTGGTGTTCATTGATTAAGCGCAGATGTTCGGCGTTAGCTTTCACCCCCTTCCCGATTTGGCACTACTTCACGGCGCATGTTATGCCATTGATGGCGAGTCGCTCTAATACGAGTGAAAGGTGTGTGAGGTGTTCTTCCCACGTCTTTGACAAAATGAGTATATCGTCCAGATAGGCCAGGGTAAATTCGCCCGACAGACCTTCCAGAACCTGGAGCATCATGGTCTGGAATGTTGCGGGAGCACCTTGCAGTCCGAACGGCATGGCGCAAAACTGATACCGGCTGCCGTTGGGTGCCGTGATAGCCGTCTTTTCCCTGTCGCTCTAGTGCACTGGCACTTGCTGGTAGCTGCTGCGCAAGTCAAGCGTGGTGAGTATTGAGGAATTGCAAATGGTGTTAATTGCACTCTTCACACTAATATATGGAGGGGCCTGGCTTTTTGTGGCCTGGTTGACACGCCGCATGTCCGCACAAAAACGTAGCATGCCATCTTTCTTAGGTGCTAACATGATGGGCGAATTGTAGCGACTGTTCGCCGGCTCTATTACGCCATCTGCATGCATTTCCTGGATTTGTTTCATTATAAGCCTGGCTTGATGGGGTAAATAGCTCCTAAGGGACATATATATATATATATATATATATATATATATATATAGGTCGGTCTGTATTGAGCTGAATCTGATGTTCTATCGCAGCTGTGCACCTCAGCTTGTTACCATCGGCGAACACTTCGCGCCTCTCGTCTAGCAGGCGCTGGAAGGCAGCCTGGTGCCCGGGCGGTATGCTATTGGAGATGTTGCTCAATTGTACTGCAGGTGGTGGATCGCCGGTTCGATGCCTGGTACCATAATTAAGCCGTGCAGCGCTCGGTTGTGCCAAAGTGTATCCATCGTGTGGCGGTCTCTACTACTGTGTTTGTTCCGTGAGCCAAGGTAGGCCCAATATGACATCCTCCCTGAGCTCCGGTGTGACTAGTGCGGTTGTGGTTGTCTCAAGGTCACGTATTCGTACGGTGATTTTAGCTTGGCCGATGGTTACACACTTCCCATTCCAGGTGGCCAGTTGTACGGCTTGATTTACAGGGTCAACAGATCGGTTGGTAACAAGTTTGGGTCGGATAAAATTATGTGAGGCTGCTGTATCAACAATGGCGTACCGGTGCAGATGATTGATGTTAACCAGTATTTTCAAGGACGGGTGGTGTTTACTATAGATCTGATTGAGCAAGGCTGATTGTGGTGTAGGTTCAGGTTTGTTTACATTTGACTGCGGGTCGCCGGGAGCATCAGGTCCCGTGACCCCTACTGACCATTTCCCAGCGGATGTTTACCAATGTTGCCATTTCGCCTGTCTCGTGAAGGGGCGTTTGGGCAACCCTTGTGCCATTGCATTTGACGGCCATCACAGTACCGGCATGGGTACCGTGGCGGTTCGCTATAGTTCGGTTGGAATGTATGACTGTGTACATGGTTGTCAACACTCTTAGGAGAAAAGTTGTCACTCTCATACCTGGTATTTCTCCTGCGTTGCAATGTTGCGTCACCTGTTGTTGTGCTGCCTACCATGCTCCTGTCCGCGTGGCTGACAGCTGTTGGCCATTGTGTTCGCGGTGTTGCCTGCTGGAGCATCTGGTGCTCGAACAGCGTTGCCGCTCTGATTAATTCACGCAGACTGTAGTGCAGCAATGGCACCAATGAAGCACGAAACTCAGGTCTTGCGGTTTCAACAATTGCCGCGAGCACTTGTCGGTCTGTCAGGTGTGTTTGGAATTTGCGGAGCACGTGGTACTTCTGCGACACAAACGCTGATAGAGACTCATTCTCCTGTGGCTCTACCGCTAAGCGGCTCTGGGCTTGCAGCGACCCAAAGGTCCCCCATATTACGCTATGAATAAGCTATGGAATTCGTGCCATGGCATCCCGTATCACGTCATGTTGCACCACCATTTCCCTGCCTGGCCCACCAGTTGCCTACCCACACACTGCGCATGTCATTACAAGATTCTCCACCACATTCTCATTGTGTCAGTTGAGTACATACCTAGCAAGAATGCTATCATTCTTATTATATTTCTGTGTGAAAGATCAGACAAGTTACAGGATGAGCTCATGTTGGACTGTGTCCTCAACCCAGCATGCTCTTATTAACATAACCAAGGTATGAAGGTCAGTGCTTGACACAATCACATTTACATACATATTTTTGTTCAGTATTGTGTGAATTTTTAAAAATCGTATACTTTCCCTTCTTTACTGGTAGTTCAGGATAAAATTAGCACTTTTGAAAGATTAGTTACATTTTTTTTTAAATTTCAGATAATTTATATTCTACTGTTACTTCTTAATATAAACGTAGCACCTCCAGTGTTCATCACAGTGTGTTTATTGTACCAATTTCAACACTTAATAAATACCTGAACTCAATATAAACAATATTTTAAAATAATTACTCTAGCCAAAGTGTTCTTCAAAAGTGCTCAGTTTATCACAAACCGCCTATGGTTGCCTTATAGTTCATTCCAATTTCAAAAATGGTTTTGATAACACTGGTTCCTTTTTGCACTTTTTGTGTACATATAATTTTTTTGAAATCCAGGAAGCAAGCAGATACTGTTAACCTCTCACATACATGTGTTGAAAGTTGATAGGGTATTACTATGAAGTTTTTATATTAATCTGTTTAGTTATTGACTTCTAAACCATTTAATCAATAATTAATCCTAACAAAATAGTAAAAGCAATTTTCAATTCATATATTAGACGGTTTTACGATATCTGCTCCCATTCACAATAATTTAAAAATAGTATTCACAAAAACTGTGTAAATAGGAACTAGTGTCCTCAAACATTTTGTAAATCAAAAATATTTGTTTTTATCTCATTGTTCACTAACTTAGATGGCCCTGTGGGTCATTGTATCACTCCAAACCTGCCTCAACATTTATAGCTGATGTTCTGCTCACCTACCAATTGCATGCTAACTGGTGGGTTTGCCTACTACCCCCATTCACTATTATAGCATTATATTAACATGCTGTCGTTTTACATTACAACTACTTGATAAAATTTATATTGTAACAAGTAACTGTACTTTGTGTTTTTTTTGTATGAGATCCTAGTTTCTTATCTATATACTAACTTCTACATCCCAAGATGATTTTGATCTACAAAGATCAAAAAAAGACTTTTGAGGATAAAATAAAAATAGATAAAATAAAAATAGGTATTCTTTTAAATTATAAGAAAGTATTTCCAGATATGAGTACTTTAATGTAGTAAAAAGTTTTTTCAATGTTTCAATTGTATCACCCCTTAATTGTGTGTCACTTGTGCTATGACAGTATGAAAAACTAAACCAACTAATTTCAGATTTCATAAATTAAAAGTTTAAAAGATTACCTGCAACCTTGTATGACCCTAAACACAGTTTAAAATTTTGGGAGAAGTTCTCTAGGAATAGTAGGAAGTGTAATGAAGTGTGATAGTAGTATAGTGAAAGAAAAGGTGTATATCCTACAATGATACAATCAATTTTAGAGCATACAGTAACAGAGTGGGACCCGTACGTGGAATAGAAGGCAGCAAGGGAAGTCTGGTGAGGATGAAGGGAAATTTTGGCCATCAGTGATGCTGAAGGAACTGGTGTGAAACTCGTTGAAGGAAAGGAGAAGAATTGACAGACTGGTCAGGATGTGCAGGGTGGTGAATGGAGAGGGAGGCTGATGTATGTTAGGCTGCCTGTCAAATAAGGTGGAGTAATGAGGAAGTGGGAATAATAGTGAGAAGATTCAGGAGATGTTGAGCAGAACAGAGCAGGGTAGGCAGTCAATGCTTAGAGGGTTAGTAAGGGGAGTGGAATTTCCTTTCGGATAAGTTATTGAAAACGAGGTGGATTGGAATTGGAAAGTTCAAGAAAGGTGAATGTAAAAGAGGGTAGGTACAGCTTGCCACTGGTATGTTACCAAAATGCAATTGAAATTATTATTTTTATTAATATTATTATCTGTGAACGTATTTTATGTGATGTGAATGAGGGTTCATGTTTTACTATTGTCTCTTGCACTAGGGAATGGTTTTAGTAATCAAAAAACTTGCATGTTAGTAGTTATGATATTATTTATAGCATGGTAAATCAACTATCACAGCAATATTTGAATTTATTAATAATATGGTGTTGGACCTGGATAACAAGAGATATCCAGTAGAACTTGTCTGTAATTTAAGTAAGGCTTGCGACACTGTCAGTCATACTATACTTATCCAGAAATTAAGTTTATATGGCATCAGAGGTGTACCCCTCAACTGGTTTAAATCATACCTATCCCATCGGTCTCAAATAGTTGTACTGCCGTACACTAACCTATCTACTAATACCAAATATTACGTTAAATATGATACTCAAAAAAATATAAATTGGCGTACCTCAAGGCTCAGTTCTCGGAACATTATTATTCCTCTTGTATGTCAATGATTTGCCTCAAACTGTCTCAAGAGGCAAATTTGTGCTGTACGCTGATGATACCAATATATCTATACATGGGAATAACCAGGCAGATTTAAGTAGAAATATTATGAAATTAACTAAAGACATCGCAGAATATTTCAGTTAAAACGACATAACACTGAATAGTTGAAAAACAATTTGGATGCATTTTAGCCTTAAAAAAAACAGGATGTAATTTTGCAGAACCAGTTGTATCAATTAGTGGTGATAAGATAATCCAGACAGACACTACAAAAATCCTAGGCATCTATATTGAGGAAAATCTAAATTGGAAACCCCACATTCGTAATCTGTCAAAAAAAATTAGCTCGGCCACGTTTGCGATACTGACACTTTCAAAACTTATCAACTTAAGTGCTCTGAAAATGATTTATTTTGGTTATGTGGAGGCACATTTAAGGTATGGCATAATTTTCTGAGGAAACTCTGTAGATATGTAGTTATGATTTTTATTCCATCCAGGATTTTATGTTTACAAATATATGTTGTGAAACTGTTATGTAAATCTTTATAACGATAAGCATAATTATGTATACTGCTACAATAATTTATGTGGTTGCTACTGTGCATTGTACTTGGTGCCAAAATTGGCTTGACTGTCCGTAAATAATTTCATGATACCAGTGCAAGTTATATTGTAGTTATTAGTGAAAATAATAGTATTATTGTATGCAGAGTTTCTGTTGAGTTCTCTGCTTATGTTGATAACGTCAAACAGTTTCCAATGCGAATTTTTTGTTTGTTTGTTTTTGTAAATATGTACATAGCTCATCTATTACGAGTCCTTTACTACTTGTACAATCTCTGTATACAGTTTTTTTTTTAAATTTTATTTTTCTTCTTGCAATTGTGCCTTAACTCTGTGGCACGGATTTGCTTAACCAACCTCTTCTCAAATTTTCGACGCCATCAACCTTTCCCTAAACTCCCTCGCTCCCGTCACCTCAACCACATCCTTCGCTAATTCATTCCAATCCCTTATCGTTCTCACCATCATAGTGTTTTTTCCTCTCTCTGTCCTCTTCCCCACACTCTGTACCTTCCACCCATGAATACCCCTTCCCCTGAATATACCTCAGTGTATTTTGTCACCCAGTTGTGCCCACCCACCCCCTCACCACCTTAAGCATCGCCTTACCAGCCGTTCCACTCTCCTCCTCTCCTGCAGTGTGCCCCACCCCAGTCCTCTCACCATTACTGATGGTCTGAAATCCTCCTCTCTCTCTCTCTCTCTCTCCCTGTGTCCTCCACTTATTTGTGACCCACCTAGCAGCCCTTCTCTGCACCTTCTCTATCTCCACCACTTCCCTTCCCATGTACGCGTCCCAGACTGCCAACCACATTCTCCAAAATGGGCCTCACCATTGTTATATAGCCTTTTTCTTTCACTTTCTTGTCTGTGCCTCTTAACACCCTTCCCAGCAGGGACAGCGCTCTTCTCCCTTTATTTGTAACACACTTCACTTGCTCGCCCCATCTTTAGTCGTCCTGAAGAATAACTCCCAAATATTTTTATCTGTTTGCATCTCCAATCTCCTGTCCTCCCCATCTATATGTCTCTCTGACTACCTCTCTTTTCTGTGTAAATCTCAAAATTTTAGTTTTATTTATATTAATTTTCATCTCATTTTCCTTCGTCCACTGTTGCAAATTGTTTATGTCCTCCTGCAGACCACCACCATCTCCAATCACCTTGTATAATACACAGTCGTCTACAAAAAGACGGATCCTACAATTCATGTTTATCCCCAAATCCCCCATCATAATTAAAAAGAGGAGGGATCCTAGAGCAATACCCTGTGGAACCCCTGATGTTACCCTTCCTTAATCAGAGAGTGTGTATGCTTATCTTACTCTCTGGGTTCTTCCTCTCAGTATGATGTAGTCTACAGGACAATAAAAAATTGTATTGAATAGTCGCCGTCCGGCGGATGCACCTAGGAGTGGGCGAGCGGAGAACCATCTATGCAGTGAGTGAGATGCATTTTTAACCAGAGTCTTGTATTACACTTGCCGACCTAGACCATGAAGTGCTACAGATGTACCACGACACAGTAGAGCCAGTGTTAGGGTAATGGCAGGACGTCTTCGCCTTCTCTGACCTGCTGTACACCACCACGGCAGCCGATTATGCTATCCCCACCCGAAGTTATTAGCCAATGTACACGGGAACTAGGGCATATGGGTTCGAGGAACAGCGGATTATTAGGAAACAGGTGGAAGATATGCTTAAGGAAGGGATAATTGAGCCGTCGGTCAGTAGGTATAACTCGCGAATTGTGTTAGTGTCAAAGAAGGACTGGTGCACGAGATTATGCGTGGACTTAATACCGGTGAATCCAATGACAGAGAGTGCACTACCACTGCAGAATAGTGTTGACGAAGCACTCGCTAACCTGAGGGATGCGAAAGTATTTTCCACATTAGACTTCAAGGCGGGATACTGGCAAGTCCCCATAAGACAGCAGGACAGGGGGTGAGTGAGTGAGAGAGTGAGAGCTTTTGGTCTTTAGCGCTGGTGAGGGGTGACATGAGGTGAGTATGGAGCAGCACCGGAATTAATGGGCGGGGGAAAACGAGAGATCCCCGAGAAAACCTGCCGACAGCAGTATCGTCAGGCACGATTCCCACATGCGAAAATCTGGGGAGCGACCCCGCCAGTATCGAACCCGAATCGTTCTGGTGGAAGGCGAAAGGTCTGACATCTCAGCCACCGCGGACCCAGCAGGACAGGGAGAAGATGGCATTTGCCACCCCTGAAAGCTCGCACTTTCAATTCCGCATCATGCCTTTTGGCCTGAAATCTGTGCCCTCGACTTTTCAGTATATCATGTCCCGGATCCTGGAGGGGTACATAGGCGAATTTGTAACGGCGTACCTGGACGACGTCATTGTTTGGTCCCGGAACTGGGAAGAACACATGTGCCACTTGGGCCTAGTGCTGGAGCGCTTAGCGACCCACCATCTTGTAGTGTCGCCGACCAAGTCTCCTATAGGGAAGCAAAATTTGGACTTTCTGGGACATGTAGTATGCACGGCAGGGAATTATGCAAACCCGACCCACCTCGCAATGATTGTGGAAGCCAAACCACTGCAGACATGCAAACAGCTTCAAAGGTTCATCGGACTAGACAACTGGCTCCGGAACTATATCCTAGAATTTGCGCAGATCACGGTACTGCTGTCGGACTTGTTGTTGCCGCAGGTATGATACTGCTCGACAGAGGGCGCAAAACATGCATTCCACGAGCTAAAAACAGCTTTATGGAACTACCATATCCTCTCTGGTGTGGACAGTCAGAAGAGGCTGTACGTCCAAACAGACACAGGGAAGGTGCAGGCGTGGTTCTGTACCAGCTCGCGGAGGATGGCACGAAACTCATTGTTTGTTATGGCAGCACGAAGTTCGGGGATGTGGAGCGCCGATGTCACACCAATGAGAGGGAATGCCTTCCCATAGTATGGGCCTTGTGCCAGTTCCATCATTACCTGGAGGGGGAGCAATTCACATTGCGCACAGACAACAAAGGCTTAACCTGGCTAGACACCATATAGCGGCGCAGGGGCAAACTCATCTGGTGGGTGCTCCTGTTGCAATTCTTCGACTTCATGTTGGTGCACGTGCCGGGCGAGTAGAATGAGTTTCTGGAGCTCCTGTCAAGGGTACCGGACCCGGGGGAGTTATTCCGAGACGAGGAGGAGACAGAGACTATAACACCACTCGAGAATAAACCCGGGACCCAAGCGCCCAGAACCACGCAGGCGCAAAAGATCCCCTACCCTCACTTCCGTGCATCAACATAACTACCGTAAGAGAACCCAGCTGGCAAGGCCCAAAAACCTGGGCGGAAGTAATGGTGCACGTCCTCACTAGCCAACAGACATCGCAAGTCACCCAGAACCTGCGCGCGAAAGGGGCCGAAGGGGGGAAAGAGAGCATCCAAATCGCAAATGCCCAGATTCAGGTGCACAGCACTCGCGCAGCGACTCTGAAGGCATATGTGCCGCCAGAAGAAAGAGAATTGGGACTTCTTTATGCGCGCAACCACCCACTAGTGGGACACCCCGGGGTGGAGCAGATGCAGTGGCATGTAGCGGAGTACTTCCACTGGCCTGGCATCGCTGTGGAGACGAGAGTGTCTGTGCCCGTGTGAGGGAATGCCAGATGAGCAAGTCACGCAAGAACGATGGTATACAACAATTCCTGCGCCGGCTCACAGAACTGTTTAAGGAGATCGCACTAGACCTAATGGACCGTATCCACGCACGATGCGAGGCAAGCGATTCCTGTTGGAAGTGACGGACGAATGCACATGCTGTGATGATGAATATGTGCTAAGCAATGCCCGAACAAAACAATATAGCATACATTGACGACAGAGTTTTTCCCAAGATTGTGATACCCCCGGGGAACCCTGAAGGATGATGGCAACCAATTTGCAGGCAGACAGTGGCACCAGCTGTGCGAGGATCCACAAATCCAAGCGCGCACCGCCCCGACGTACCACCCGAGGGCCAACCCTACAGAAAGGCACAATCAGTTGATTAAGCAGCAGCTCAGACTGCACCTGGGGGACGACCACACGCAATGGGTCCTACATGTAGTGGACGTAATATTTTGCCTGCACATACGGATGAACGAGGCCATGGGAGAAACCCCGGTGGCACTAGCACAGGAGCACGAATTACCGCGGCCAGGAGACTCACGCACAGGAAGAGGAACAGACAGAGCAGACCCACCAACACCTACAAATAACTCGCGAAGAAACACTGGGGAGAGTGGGACAGAGACAGGAAGGGTACCTGAGAAGAATCTTGCCAGAATAAGCAAGACCTCCTAAGGAACTGAACCCAGGTACCCAAGTCTATGTGGACAGCACCCCCTGTCGCATGCAGGGAAGAACTACTGCGCCAGGTTCACACTACGGTAGCGGGGCCCCTACAGTATACTCCAGAAACTGGGGACGACATTCTACATTGTCAGAGGAAAGCGGGACAGGGAGATGAAAATCCACAGAGATGATGTGCGAAAAGCAAACATTTGGCCAGAAAATCATGCTGGAAGAGATGCACAGTCACGACCAGATGAGGAGACCCCAGTAAGACAAGCCCAAACCCCTGAAACTCTGCACACGGACATAGAGGCGGGCTGGGAGTGGCGGTTCCCCTCGATGCCGGACGCCAGGGCGCTAATAGGTGGAGAACCAATTGTGATGGAACCAGAGGAGACTGGACAAATACAAACGGAACTAGGACAAGGCGAGACCGCTGGGTCTGGGGAGGCGACAACCCACTGGATGAAGCAAACTTCACTTTGACTGTGGAAGAGCCAGAGGACAAGAATGCCTGACGCCTACAGTGATGGCATCCGCGGAGATTTTTCCCTCGGAGCTGCATGAAAACTCAGCGCAGCAGGAAGGATACATGGCAGTGGCCATGGCTGTTGAATCCTCCCCCGGCCATCGCTAACCCTCCCGGCTGGTGCGAGACCCAATACCCCGTTGCGCACACTCCGATGGCGCCGACCACGATGCCAACGCTATGGCAGCTCATGGTGCAACCACATCACTGCGGATTATGCAGGAGAAATGGCGCGACAGGGAGAAATACAGCAGTGGCCATGTCAGCCGTTGAACCCCCTCCATGGCATCCGCTAGCCCTCTCGATTGGCGCGAAGCCCAATGTCCCGCAGTACACGCTCTTCGATGCCAACCCAAACACCAACACGCGACATGGCCGTGCACCTGGGACCCGCTCCCCGGCAGGCACAATGGTCCCAGCGTACAGTAGCCGGTCACGAGGGCAGTGCAGTTTGTGTATGGGTAAAGGTTACCCGGCGAGTGTGATCCTCCCCGCAGTGCGTCTGGGCAGTGTCTAGTGCCATCCCCCCTCGCCGCACCGCTGTATCTTTGAGGCGCTACCCTGTATTGACATCACAAACAACTATACAAACTAGCCGAATACGTGCTTGTATAGTAATTAAGAACAGTAGTAAAGATAATTTTTCATGTGTAGAAATAGTACTGATATTTCTTAGTAATGTAGCATATTCTTTCACTTAAGCAAACTATTTCAAATATAGTGTTATTTGTTATGTTTGTTAAACAACTCAATTATAATTTTGTACAATAAACGTTAAAATATTCAGCAATTAGGTTGCCAATAATTCCTTTGCTGAAGACCATGGCTGTAGACTGTCTGAGATGTGCAGTATCTGGTGCTTGCTCTTCTGTCTTGTTGTCTATGAAATTAACGGCACAGGGATTATTTTGTTTGTGTTGGTTTGGTCTTCGAATTTGAAAAATATGTTACGTATGTTGTGGAGAACTTGTGTGAACTCCTGTTATCTCTAGCAAGATGATTTATTCTCTAACACCGCATGGGATAGGCCAGGGTCGGTTCAGGGGAACCAAAGGATGTGCCCGACGTGAGGTTACCTGAGATTGACGTCTGGTGTGGGTCGACGGCCTGTTGGCCATGTAACCTGGTCCTCCTACCGCTTGTTGTGTTGGAAGTCCTCGTGGTGGTTTGCGTGCTAGCCTACCTGGCACGCGCTGCTCCCGACGACTGTGGTTTCTGTGGCTCCTTAGGGTGCAGAGGGGTAGAAAGTCATTGTTGCCTTTGAGGAAAACACTGAATTAAAACCAGCATGGTTGTTTAAGAGCTGGAAACATCCTCAAGCAGTGCCACCATTGACCATATGTAAAATATTAGCTCGGAGCGAACAAGTAAAGCTGTGAAATGTGGCGTCGGCCAACAATGGACTTATGTGAAATGTTATGAGGGAGGCTCAAGTAGCACTGCCCTGATGCGCATCGATCCCTGAGGCCATAAAGAGACACAAAAAGGTTCCGGTAGACTAAATTAACTATTGAAAACTAAAAGATTACGTCACTATAGATGAGGGACCTGAGGGAGACGTGACCGCACTCCGTGCGCGCAACCTACTTCCTCGCTGACGGGACGAAGACTAGCACAATATGGCATCAGGCGGGCACACGGAAGCCTGCATTACTGCCAGATGTGGTGGATTTGCTCTTACATCCTAAGTTAAACATAAATGCAAAACCAAAAGCTATGAAAAAGTATAGAAATAATTTTAAGAATGTTTCTGCCCATTACATATAAATAAAACTGCCTGTATTTTGTAGAGCAATCTCTGAACGCATTGTTAGAATAAAATACGTATTAAATTCAAAAATTACATACATAATGGTATTCTGCTTGAATTAAGAGAAGACATATATGAAACTTGCTCTTAAGGAGCATATATATGTTAACAACACAAAAAGTAATTTAAAACTCTCTTGGCAGCCTTTTCTATGTGACCTTGCCGCCACGATGAATTTAGCAACTGAAATAACATGTAAAATGTTTAAAGCGTTTTTCAAAAAGAGTACTGTAGCGAAATCACTCAAATCTGCAGTGTATTCTGGCATGCTTTCTGATTAACTAACATCACTATTTACACAATGCCTGTTGCAGCTTGGCACCTGATGTGCGTCGTGGCGCATAGCGCCCCGACATCACAAACATGATCACATGGTCTGGGAGAGTTTTAGATTGTGTTAAGAATACTAGCAAATACGTTGCGGGCCCTGCAAACGAATCTGACTAGTCCAAAACTGCTAGTTGTAGACCGTAATGTACCTTCATATGGGGGACGTTGGTGTTGACGTCTCCACTGATGAAGCACAGTGCCTTATGTCGTGATGTAGAGGGGGGAGGGAGAATAGAGCACGTGGCCGGGACACAGCCACGTCAGTCCAAAAAGGATGGCGGCAGAACGGGCATCAACAGCACACGTCATCCGCCCCCTACTCAGACGTCCGTTCGGCCACTAGTGGTACCTGCTGCTCGGAGCATGCAAGGTTTTGCGTGCTCGCAGTTGGTAGTGGCCTACTGTAGTGGCTGCCGGAAATGCCACCACTCTGGGATGGCATCATCGCCTCGTTGCCGTCTGCTTCTCAGATTCTCCGTAGTAGTCGCTTGAGGAGTACCTGCTAAGGCCACGTGCTGAAATAGCACCCGTTGCAGCCCGACGATGTGTGTACAGGCGGCCTGTGCGATCTGAATGACAGGCAGGCGGCTCACCACCTAAGACAGCAGGGGAACTGGATGTTCCATCCTCTTCAGCGTCCTCGAAGAGTGGTTCGGCCCACTTACTGCACCTGTTGGGCAGAGAAGGGACGGTAGGTTGCGTAGATCTCACCTCAGAACTTCCTGTGCCGGGAGCCTGCACAGGACTGCATCGTTGCTGACTGCGACGTGGTGGCGTTGCAGGGGTCTCTGGGCCACTGGAATCTCCGTCACCCTCGCTGTCAGCTGGGCTGCGGGATGTAGGCTGTTTTGCAACTTGAGCATCGGCCTCATCGTCCATGCTGTCAGTATGCAGGGCGGGAGTGTCGCCTGCGGCTCTGCTGCCCTTCCCCTCTGTCACACTGTCAGAAGACCGGTTGGTATTCTCTGTAGTCAGCCCTTCTGGGGCTGGAGAGCCCTCTGGGTCGGCTGCCTGGTTGCTGTCTGAATGGGAGTCCACCTCTGTCATTGGACTCCTGTCATCAACTCTCGGTACTGGTCTGTTTGTCTCGCTCTGTAGCACCGCTGGGAGTCGACGAGGGTGACTCTGCAGGCAAGGAAGTCAACAAGTGAGGGAAGTGTGTCTCTGCTGGTTCCTCTATAGTACCCTGTATGTCAGGCGAAATGGGTTCTGCTGGGAGTGGTGTTTCCGTTTCAGGTTTAGTGTTTACGTCAGTGGGGTTGCCCACCGGTGCATCGCTCGGTGGTTTTTCCCCACATGGGTTGTCTTCTTGCTCCTGTTTGGCTTTGCGCACCCTCGCCAGGCATAGGTGATCCTGATGAACTTTACGGGTGTGACATCCCACCCTGATGATGTAGCACATGTTGCCAGCTGCTCTCAATACTAGGTGAGGTCCAGTCCACTTCTGCGCCAGTCCTGCACAGAAAGCTCTTTTCCTCGCATATTGTGGGTGTGCACGCGCATATACCCGCTGGCCGGGTTGAAGTGGTGGTGGTAGTCTTTCTGTGTTCGGGCACCATTTCACAGCGTACCTCTGCAGTCGTTGTTGCACCTGGTCCCGACGCTGTCGTCGGCGCTCACCGCTTCCCTCTCTCTTGGTTACGTCAGTATTTGGGCAGCACGCCAGTTCACCTGGTAGCCATAAGTTCTGTCCTTGGAGCAATTCTGCAGGGGAGCATCCGGTGGCTGCGTTGACTCGGGAGCGTTGTGTGTACAGTATAGCGGGGAGGTACTCCGCCCATGCGTCCGGAATCAAAGTTGTACCTTACTCTCCTGGTTCCTGCGCTCCGTCGGGTTTGCTCGTGGATGGTACGCTGATGTCGTGTGGTGTTGTATGTTCCCCTTATAACAACACTCGCGCCACTGGTTGCCTGTGAATTGAGTTCTGTTATCGGTCAGCAGGACCCGCGGGTATCCCCATCTGGTTAAAAACTCGTTTTCTATAGCATGTGCGATGATGGGTGCCCGTCCGCTGGAAATGGCGAAAGCTTCGACCCACCTGGTGTACAGGTCTGTTATGACGAGTGTGAAGCATTTGCCTCCCTTGGCACACAGGTACGGACCCATCAGATCCAATGCGACAGTATCCATGGGGATGCTGGGTGTCCTCGGCTGCTGTTGTTGTAGGCCATCTGCACGTCGGCTCTTAATACGGTTGCATGGCTGGCACTCGCGTACGAAGTTCCGAGTCTGTAGTGCCGCTCCTGGCCAGTGGAAGTGACGTCTGATGTTGGTTAGCATTTGTGTTTTGCCTGAGTGCCCTGCCCAAGGGCTCTCATGGGCGAACCTCAGGACTGTGGTCCGCTCTGTTTCTGGCACGAACACCTTCCAGGCTGGGTTGGCTGCCGGACATTCTATCTGTAGAACGCCGTCGACGACATGCCAATGCGGAACCTCGCCCTAACTACATCTGTCAACTTGTTGCTGTGACACAGGGCATTGTTGCTGTGCAGCTACAACACAGTCCTTCAGAGCTTCAAGGGTGAGATTGCCTTGTACAGTTATTTGGCTACACCCTGGATTACCATCTCCAGTGTTATGCATTGTTGGCGACATGAACTCGTCCCATTCCTCTTCGTCATGGGCAATCACATCCTGCGGAGATCATGATAGGCTGTTTGCTAACTCATTTTCGACTCCAGGTACATGTTGTACTTCGAAATCGAATGACTGGAGAAACAGTGCCCAACGAGTTAACTTGCTCCGTGCCTCGTGCATGGAGTGGAGTCATGCCGAACAACTGTTGTCTGTCCGTAGCATGAATCTCTGGTACTCCAGGAATTGGTGGTACCGCTTTACTGACCAGACGACGGCAAGACACACCTGTTCGTTCACGTCATAACGAAGTTCCACGGCGCCGAACTCAGCGCTGCTGAAGTCTATGATAGGTCGTTCAATGTTGTCGCCATACTGGTACAATACTGCTCCTAGGCCTTGTTCACTATAGATATAGGTGTCTGCTCGGGTCGTGTCGTGCCAGTTTGGGACACTCGGAGAATCTGGCTTTTATTTGTTCGAAGCCCTGCTGGTGCTCTAACTCCCATCTGATTGGTTTCGCTGGTGACAATAAACTCGTGAGAGGTGCTGTGACAATAGCAAAATCCTGAATGAAATCTCGGAGCCAGTTTACAAGTCCAAAAAAGGTGCGCAATTGTTTGCGAGTTCATGGAGCAGCTTGACTGTTGATCAAATCAATTTGTTCCGGTGTCGGCCTGCTGCCTTCCTTGTCTGCTAGATGTCCTAAAAATTTGATGCAATCTTTGCTGTTATGGCACTTTTGATTTGCGCTGGTCATTCCATTAGTAGCTAAGCGTTCAAGCACGAGGGAAAGATGGCGTATGTGGTCCTCCCATGTTTATTACCAGACGACAACATCGTCGAGGTAGGCCAGCGCGAACTCTCCGATGTAGCCGTCAAGGACGTTTACCATGAGTGCTTGAAAGGTAGCGGGTGCACATTTTAACCCAAAAGGCATAGCGCAGTCTGGTGTAGTGAATGCGGTTTTGGGTCTGTCTTCTGGAGCGACCGATACCTGTCAGTATCTGCTATGAAGATCAAGTTACGACAGTACTTTGGCACGCCCGAGAGCTCCTAGTGCTCCTTTGACTTAAATGTAAGGTGGCGGTGCGCTCTGTGTGACCCGATTAATTGGGTGAAAACCGACACAGAAACGCCACGTCCCGTCCTTTTTAGGTGCTAAAGTAATGGCTGAATTATAAGGACTATGGGTAGGCTCAATGACTCTCTCCGCTAGCATCTCCTGCACTAGCTCTTTGATGATGTGACACTGGTGCGTTTTGTAGCTATGAGGTGGTGTGTAAATAGGTTCTTCCTGTACAAGTGGAATGTGGTGCTGAGTGACATCTGTTCTACGGAGAGGGTCTGTGGTAGCGAAAACGTCCCTACTTTCGTCCAGCATTCGCTGCATTGCTTCTCTGTACTGCTCTTGTACTCCATGATCGAGCTCGTCCAACAGCACCCGTGTGGTCGCGTGGGTCGTCTTGGGGTCCAGATTGTACACGGTACGTCACTCGTGTTGGCCGAAATGTATTCGACGGGCTGCCAGTTCGACAACAGTATTCTGTTCCGTCAACCATGCTATACCTAATATTACGTCTTCACGTAGGTCTGACGTGACAAAGGCTGTTGTGGTTGTGGTGATGTCGCGTATGGTGACCGCGATCTCTGTTTCACCTAGCATCTCGCTAGTCTGTTGATTTGTAGCCAGTTTAAGTGTACGGACAGCTATCTTTAAATTCTGTGGGTCAATAAATCCTGGACGTAAAAATTGTGCGACGCGGCTGTGTCTATCAGCGCTCGGCATTTGTGTCCATTCAGAATGACCGGTATGCGGAGCATGCCGTGCTTGAAATTCTGTACTTGATTAAGTAGAATTTGTTGTGGTGTCTGAATCTGCGTGTTTTGCTTACATGTTGATGTGGGTCCAGTGGTTGGTAACACTGTTGGTTGATTAATGTTTTGTTTACATGTGCTTTGTTCCGCAGTTGGCAACTCTGTGTGTTGACAAATGGTTTGTTTACATTCCGCAGTTGGTAGTTCTGAACGTTGATATGTAGTTTGTTTGTGATGACATATGCCCTGGAGTGTTCCGCAGTTGGTAGCATTGTGTGACACAACATTGTTGACAGACACATTGTGTAGACATACATGACACTGGCAATTTGCAATTTGATTATTTACATTATTTACATCAACTGCATGCACATGATTACACTTGTTACTTTGTTGAGTATTGTTAGCATTTTTCATAAGTACAGTCGGCCAAGTTACTTCTGAATTTATGTCAAATCCGGTACGGTTTGGTCGACGTCCGTCCCCTTTACCCCACTTTGCCGGGTTTTACCATACGTATCGCAACAACGCTGGTCTTGAAACCATTTGGTTCAGTCAAAGGTGCCGGTTTTACGCGGCGAAAGGCCTGTACAAGTTCCAAAAGAAGGGTTTTCCGGTAGATTTGGAATTTGTAATAGCGACATGCGCCAACAATAGAGATAGAGGAAACTGATCCGAATTTTGAAAACAATTTTTGCAAGAAGAAGGTGTGAGCTAGGGTATATCTTGGAGTAGGCAGGTTTAGTTCAGTTTCGAAAATGAAGGTTTTGGCCTCGTTTTCTGGCCCCAAGTTGGGCGTTAAATAACACATCGCGGGATAGGCCAGGGTAACCAAAGGATGTGCCCGACGTGAGGTTACCTGAGATTGACGTCTGTCTGGTGTGGGTCGACGGCCTGTTGGCCATGTAACCTGGCCCTCCTTCCGCTTGCCGTGTTGGAAGTCCTCGTGGTGATTTGCGTGCTAGCCTACCTGGCATGCACTGCTCCCGACGACTCTGGTTGCTGTGGCTCCTTAGGGTGCGTAGGGGAAGAAATTCATTGTTGCCTTTTAGGAAAACACTGACATGAATTGAAACCAGTGTGGTGGTGTTTTAGCTTGAAACATCCTCGAGCAGAGCCACCACTGACCATACGTAAAATATTCGCTCGGAGCGAACAAGTAAAGCTGTGAAATGTGGCATCGGCTAACAATGGACTTATGTGAAAAGTTATGAGGGTAGCTCAAATAGCACTGCCCTGATGCGCATCGATCCCTTAGGCCATGAAGAGACACAAAAAAGGTTCCGGTAGACTAAATTAACTATTTAAAACTAAATTATTACATCACTAAAGATGAGGGGCCTCAAGGAGACATGACAGCACTCCGCGTGCACAGCCTACTTCCTCGCTGACGGGACGAAGACTTACTCAATATGGCGTCAAGTGGGGACCTGGAAGCCTGCATTCCCGCCAGATGTGTGGTTAAACATAAATGCAAAACCAAAAGTTATGAAAAAGTAAAGAAATAATTTTAAGGATGTTTCTGCCCATTACATATAAATATAACTGCCAGTCTTTTGTAGAACAATCTCTGAAAGCATTGTTAGAATAATATACATATTAAATTAAAAATTTTACATACATAATGAGATTCTGCTTGAATTAAGAGAAGACATATATCAAACTTGCTCTTAAGGACATATATATGTTAACAACACAAAAAGTAATTTAAAACACGCTTGGCAGGCTTTTCTAAGTGTCCTTGCCGCCACGATGAATTAAGCAACTGAAATAAAATGAATAATGTTTAAAGCGTTTTTCAAAAAGAGAACTTTAGCGAAATCACGCAAATCTGCAGTGTATTCTGGTATGCTTTCTGATTAACTAATGTCACTATTTACACAATGCCTGTTGCAGCTTGGCACTTGACATGTATCATGGCACGTAGTAGCGCCCCGACGCCACAAACAAGTTCACATGGTCTGGGAGAGTTTTAGATTGTGTTAAAAATACTAGCAAATACGTTGCGGGCCCTGCAAACGAATCTGACTAGGCCAAAACTGCTAGTTGTAGACCGCAATGTACCTTCATAGGGGGGACGTTGGTGTTGACGTCTCCAATGATGTAGCACAGTGCCTTATGTCGAGCTGAAGCGGGGGGAAGGAGGAAAGTGCATGTGGCCGGGACACAGCCGCATCAGCCCAGAAAGGATGGCGGCAGAACGGGCGTCCACGGCACACGTCATCTCCTAGCTAACCTGCTGAGAAAAAGGCGGATAAATACAATAGGAGAATAATGGCGAGCTCGAGGCCATTTACAAGATAGCTATGTCTGTTGCGAACATTCTGTGACTCGTTTAAGCTAAGACAAATTTTATACTTTGCGCAAAGCCATATTACTGTGAGGTATTATGGCATGAAAATATAACTAAGTGCAAATGCACGAATTTGGTTGAAGAGAAAGGAAATCAACTGTTTAGGCGATTCAGTTCTTCGAAAAACGTGTCTAACCAAGCAAATTTATGATCGAAACTGATTATTATAAATGTGTGCTTTGTATATCCACTATTTATTCCTGATTTGTTTAGCATCATATAAAATTCAAATTGTATTGATTACTATCGTACTGTATCCCCTATTGAATTTTGCAATACAAACGCCTCGCGCCTTATGTATGTTTTGATACATTTACGTAACAAACGAAAAACATACGACCTTAAGTTTTATATTTGTACTGGTTTCAATTTGAGTAACTTAGTTGATTTTTTATTCCACGAAAGTTTCGTATCTAGTGTGACTTAGTATTTGACGGGGACGAGGGTGGAGGAGATGGTCTACTGATACATACTGACGTGATATGCGAGTGTTCCCGACTAGGATCCAGCCGGTTAGAGGAGAACCGGCACTCAGATGTTGTGAGAGGTGCTTTGTCAGGGTCGCGTGGCCGATGGCCAACTTCGTAACTCTCCTCGTCCACCACCATTGTATACTTACGCTCGGGGAGTATTATGGCTCTCCCCAAGCTCATACACACACCAGTGAAACATTCGACAGGAATTTCGGACAACTGAACACCCAAGGAAATATACGTTACCGGGTTTAAGTGTCCCGCACCCTGAAACGCTGTGAAATTTGCGAAGTCAATAAGTAGCATAGAAATAAAGGCAAGGTGTTATTATTGAAATTACATCGTCCTCCAGCATACAAGTACAATCACTGGCGATGTCCAAAGCGGTCTCGGACCTAGCCCGTCCGATAGGCGAAACACTGAAAAATCCCACGTGGCGGAAATGGAAAAAATACGGTGTTTGAAGTCACTGAGCGCGAATCGAGTCGACAGAGCTAAGGGGTTAACCCGGGCACTGAAGTTAATTAAAGAAAGGTTCGAAACTAGATTAAAGCTATTTTACGTTAAATGATTAGACAGTGAAAAGAGATGCTGGTGCCCAGGCGACCAGAGCCGAACCGCCTCTACACGCCGCCAGTTGTCAACTCCCGAAGCCCTGATGGGCTCATTGCGATCACGCTGCTGAGCGCGCCGAAACTTCTCAACACATGAAAACACTTAAAAGTATACAAACAAAACCATTGAAAATTAACAATAGAATTTATCTTGCTGATTAGAGTCAAAAATGTGGTTTGAGAATGTTCAAATTCATATACTGAAGAATTTAGGTCAACCAATATTTTACAGTTGTGTGAAATTAGTTTGTTTTAGAAAGAGAGAATTTAATTACTACAACTTTATGAACAATCTATGGAACAATACAAGTATTAGAAAGAGCAAATTAAAAATTATAGACTTTAAAGAAATTACATGGCAGAGTTTGCGGTTAGGCGAGTCCATCTTCACGTTGGGCGCAGGGGTGTTTCTACGTGGTTTTAAGGTTAGGCCCGACATCTCTTGTCGGGCGACTGAATTTAGAAAACAAGGTAACTCCTGGCCCTTTACGTCCCTTCACCACTTGAACTAGTACCCCCATTGCTCTCACTTAAACACAACACTTGTACTGAAGTTTAAGGGTTCACGTGGTGTAAGTAGGTTTAGGCTGTACGGGGCACATTCCTACAAATGGCTCGTGGTTTAGGAGGGCCTCTGGGTGTTGCATTCGGCGGCGGGAGCGGCGTCTGGATGCTGTGGCCTCTTGTGACCACGCCGCCGGGCGCATTCCCATATGCGACGGAGGTACTGACCGCCGGGCGTGTTCCCTCGGTGCATGTTGCGCACGACGGGCTGTTCCGAAGGGCGCGCGGCTTGTACCACGTCATATTTATAAGTGTATTTTCTAAAATAGGCCCACAAGTGGCTGTTATCGTGATCGTGATACCTACATAATTCGTAAGCAATTCAGTGCTAACATGTTTCATGTTATTCGTACAAGGATTCTGCGATAAATTTCACTGGCTTTGCAAGTATTCAATGAGATAGGTTTGATTTGTGTAGATAGCAAACATGTGAAGAGTTTTGGAACAGTCCCACGAAAGACAGTAAACTAAAAGTTAAGCCATCCAATCTTCAGAAAGAGAGAGAATCTCAAAATAATATCTCTTAAATAATCACACAATGAACTCAAACTCATAATTTTTATAATTTCGTCACACATTTTTATGGTAACGTTAATTTTAAGTTTAGAGTACATGGCATTTTTCTTGTAACTTAAGCGAAATGCCCAGTATAGCCTAATACAGACTAAACATGTTATAAAATGTCATCATTGTTTCAATTCTCACTGGTAAAGTTTTAATTTTTCGTACGTATTTTGTAAATAATACGGAAACAAATATAAATGTAGCACACCTGTCAAAATACATATTAAAGCACTACCAAAACTCTTAACAACTCGGCAGCTAACAAGGGAATATAATGGATGATACAACACAACTGGGCATGCAGCAAGAGAATAAGCAAACACGGTGTTAACAAACAGCCTGTTAGTTTAAAGTTGATACAACTGGCGCTAAATTGATCTTTTCTCAGACTGTCCCAACTCATTTTCTAAATCGTGTTTCACATTCGCGACATGACTTAGTAGCCTGCAACTTTTTATTGAGATTTTAAATATTCAGCATTATAGAGATAGAATAAAACAAATTAATAGAAATTTATTTCGGCAGAAGATTATTTACAAACATTTTATGTTCGGGGAATGTCAATGGGTGTCTAATCGTCTGATGCGACAAGAGCATTAGGTTGACTAACTCATTAACGTATCTTCCATTTTATTGTTTCCTTACTAGTTTCAGCTGATCGATACTATAAGAAGGTACCTATCTTACGATTTGTGCAATATTCCTGTAGTGATTTTAGTGTGAAATGCCAATTAATGGATTAATAAAAATGGTATTACTATGCTGGTAAAAAGTAGATTAATTTAATAATTAATATTAATGTAAAAATCTATATAGTGTTTTTGCATGTAAATCAAATACAGCATAATATTTATTTTGTGTACAGAACTAGTTTCACTTTGATCCTTAATTCGGTTATATTCTGTGTGACAAAATAAAATCAGTGCAAAATATGAAAGGAACATATTAGGATCTTTCAAGTACTACCTTTCAATTAACTTGAACCGGAACTAGTTCCTTGAACTAGAACTAGATACTTTTAAAAAGGAACTTTCCTAGCCTTGTTTCTTAACAAGTTCAGGTGAATTAGTTCTCTCTCAGTGTAACTGATGTCATTATTTGTAAATTACAATTAATATATATGTATATTTGAAACTGTTAAACACTTTTTTTTTATTTGAAATAGTCAAATTAAATTTTTACATATTCGTCGCTAGATAGCGCAATTGTATTATTTAGTACTGTAGGTTTTTATGAGCAGAGCTACTGTGAAATTTGTATATTCGAAAAATATTAAGTTTGAAAAAAATTAAATTAGTTATACTTGTTTTAATTTATGATTGCATAATGTATTAATTAAAAAACAAAGAAAATGGTTATTATCAACTCAGACTATTTTTTTTTTTAAATCGAGTCTATTGTAGTTATAAATTACATTCTCTATTGTTCGAGCGGAAATAGCTTAAGTTAATAATATTTTAAAGCAATGTTGTTTGACATTGCTTAATATCCATTCGTGTAGAGGGAAATTAATACTGTTTATTATAATGATTAAGAAATGTTAGGTTGAAGCCTTTGAATTACAACAATTCCGAATATAGTTTACAGCAAATATGTATTTATTCAATGCAATAATTTAGATTGTTATTATATATTTAAATTTTCAAAGTTAAGAAGTTTTATGATATTGGGCCAGTTAATAATATATTGCATACTAAGTAATTTGTTACTTAATAAAAAGACATCATAGCATTTACTATAAAGATATCGTTTTTAACAAATAAATTCATTTTCATTACGCCATATTTGTTCCAAATCAGTGTTTTTGCATTATTTTAAAAAAAATTTTTAAAATAGGGTCATGTAAAAATTATTTCTTTGTTTTGAAATAGTTTTTATCGGTTACCTTAAACATATTTTAAAATATACAATAGGCGCCAACTGCGCTAAACAGTTTGCTCTCGCTCGAGACTCGTTGGATCGTCTGGGTCGTGGTCGACCGCAGGGCTGTACCTCTGAAGGCAGACTTAAGTCCCTGCTACATAGAGACTGTGAGAATGTAGGACGAGGCGCCTTTAAAACATCGTCCTCCACCAGGGCATTGTACTAACCCACAGTGCTCTGGTTAAAACCAGCGCCCTCCCCAAAAGAAGGGAAAATAAAGAAAATAAATACAGCTCTCGCCCCCCCCCCCTTCACCTTCTTACACTCAACTCTACTAATAACCTGGACCTTCCTACTATTCCAGTGCCATTCTTATTTTTAATGCATGTAACTGCTGAGTGGTTACACTCCTATTCTGTCGAAAGGGTTTTTACGGTACTATGCCGGTTCTTCCCTCTCTCTTCTTAGAGTATAGCTTAGCTATAGGTACACTCAGGGAGGAAGACATGGCCCCAATTGCGGCCATGTCTGCCCAGTCCCTCTCTGCCGCGATGCATGCCTCCTCTGCGTGAAACTTCCCCCTTGTAGGCGTATGAGGCTCAGCCCTGAGACGCACTTAGTCCCGCTCCTTCCCAGGGCCTCCAACATAATACAGTAGTTAGGGTAGGTTAGGAAAATAACGGTGAGATTGTCGCTGTCGTGTTGCTGTCGGATCGGCGTCGTTCATCTCCTTGCTGCATGCTACAATGAGAGTCGTTGCTTTGCTGATAAAGTTTAGTTCCTGCAATACATAACAGATGGCAGCACAATCTCCAATCGTGATTTTCTTTTATATTAGTAAAATTTGTTTCAAGCAGTGGAGTAAATAACTTAAATTAAGTTCGATACTAATCGTAGTGGACGCAAATAAAAACTTTTTACTTTAAATTGGCTTGAGATTTTCGTGGCGTACATGTATGGCTAACCAAAAAACTGTTGTGGCAATCAGAAGATCGCGAGTCGGTGGATTGTTGGCGAGTTTTCGGTGACTGATAAAAGTTGGCCATCTCTACCGTCCCCGACAACAACACGACAACGACTCTGACGTCATGGTCACATTCTCCAATCAGATGACAGAATGGCAACGACAGGGCACCGACCAACGACT